>JALXFT010004611.1:0-141863 GCA_023376895.1 Aspiorhynchus laticeps | reverse complement strand
AAAGACAAACAAGTGGTCACTTATGCCAGCAAAACGCTGCTTTCCCCAGAATGCCAGTACTCAAACTGCGAAAAGGCGTTGCTTTGCACTGTGTGGGCTATCCAGCGTTTCTCTAATTACATCGGTGCACAGAAAGTCATCATCGAGACTTGTCATCAGCCGGTCACCTTCCTAAACAGTCAACGCATCAGAGATGGCGTGGTGACCAACGTACGCATAGCTACCTGGCTAATGACACTCCAAGGACGGGACGTCGAGGCAAGATATGCCCAAAACTACAAATCCTCACTTGGAAACGGGCTAGCGGCCTGCCAAAACTGTTCAACGGACACGCTGCATACTCCAGCGGAACCTAAAGAACCGCCACAACCTCAACTGACGAATCACAGGTACTTCGAGGAGAATGTATGTGAAGGAATGCCCACAGCATATGTCGACGGCTGCTCCTACAACCACAAGGGCAATTTACAAGCTGGAGCGGGAGTGGTTTGGCTCAACAAAGACCCCTGCCCACCGCAGCAATTCAACTTAGGCCCTCGCTCATCGCAATATGCTGAAATAGCAGCCATCCTCATCACACTTCAAATGGCGGCATCCCACAACATCAAAGAACTCCTCATCTGTACCGATTCGAACTATGCCCGTCTAAGCTTCACATGCCATTTAGTTGGATGGAAACAGAATGGATTCAAGACAGCTAACAACAAGCCTGTCAAACACCAGGAACTCTTCCAAGCAGGTGATGCCATTTTCACTGAACATGACATTATCGTTTATTGGAAAAAGGTTTGAGGTCATTCACGTCAACCAGGACAAGACAAAGGCTTCAATGACCAAACCGATGCCCTCGCCAAAGCAGGTGCATTACACGGAGAGTCCTGGACATTTCAAGCCCTCCCTCCCAACCCTTCAGTAGCGGCCATAACCCGCCGCTAACACGCCACTGGCGTACAAAACCCCACCTCCTCCCACATTGCCATTTCACCTCAGTTCGCTGCTAACGATCTCCTCACACTCCAAAATGCGGATCGAACACTGCAAACTATGGCAGCTCACATTTCCGACCCCTTAACTCATCCTATTTCCACCTCCGACCTAGCTGCTTCCTCCGAGCTCAGCACGCTCCACTCAATCAAGCACATGCTGCATCTGAGAGACGGTGTACTAGCGTATGTCCCTGAGCCCCTAACTACGCCAAAGCTCGTAGTCCCTTACGGCCAAACGGGGATGATGCTGACACATGCCCACGATGCACCATGCGTAGGACACCACGGCGCCAAGGCCACCTATGAAACACTCAAGCAAGTAGCATACTGGCCTGGCATGCAGCAAGACGTGGCGGAATACGTAAAAGGATGCCTGGTGTGTTGCCAGTTTCAACAGGCAAACCCAAACCACCGAGCCCCACTGCAAAGGAAAGGAATGACTTTCCCATGGTCGGACCTTCAAATAGACTTGGTAGGACCCCTACCACGGTCAACGCGAGGTAACAAATACTTCCTCACCGTGGTCTGCGAATTCACAAAGTGGATAGAGTGCCTCCCAGCTCCCAATGATACAGCAGAAACAACAGCCTGCCTGTTAATGAACCACATCTTTTCAAGATTTGGACTGCCTTTAAGGGTCAACTCTGACCGCGGAACCCACTTCACCGCCGACATCATGCAGGAAGTGTGGAAACTCCTCGGTGTACAGGCCAAGCTCCATATAAGCCATCACCCAATTTCCTCGGGTCAAGTTGAACGGGCCAATAAAACAGTGGTCAGCATGTTGAAGAAGTATGTGCCCGCCAATCAAAAGGATTGGGATATTAAACTTCCGCTGGTACTGATGGCTGCTCGAGTCACCCCTCACCAGTCTACCGGCGTACCCCCGTTCACATTGATGACAGGGAGAAACATGACGCTACCGGTACACTTGTTGTACCAACCTGGTGACCTGAACCTCGTCACCGCCCATACCACTCACCAATACCTGGAAGAGTTGCATCAGCACCTGAGAATGACTTTCGCCTTCGCACAACAGCAACTACAACAAAGCGCGGAAGGTCGTAAAGCCTACTACGACCAAAAGGCCTCTCACCATGAGTTCAATGTCGGCGACAAAGTGTGGTACTACAGCTTTGCCCAACCACAGCAGAACACTCCCCATCGCCTGTCAAAAAAGTTCCTACCTCACTGGACAGGACCCCACGCGATTGTGGACTAATAAACATGGGGAACACCATGGACTACAGCTTGGCTCAGCTAAACAATTTTCAACTAGATACTGGGTCTCTTTTTCCATTATTTCAAGTTTTACTGGATTCACACGATAAGCATTCTGCTTAACAGGAAGATGGTCACCAACATCAATATCATGCATCAACACATTAGTCACTGTAGGTACATCTGAAAAAAAACAGAAGAATACTTGTCAATTAACTGTACAAGTTCACTTTGAGATGAACTAGATAAATGGGAAAGTTTTGAATGGAGTGTTACTAGAGCCTCAGAATTTTGCAAACGAGCTCCAGAAAGACAAGCACTTCCTAAATGAAGATCATCCTCGCAAGGTGAATATTCTGAAGCAACCACATTCACGGAAGTTACAGCAGCAGGAGTTAACACTGAAGAACTGGCAGAGTCTTTATAGTCAGGACGCGAAACATACAGTTTAAGCATATTTATGTGGCATATATGAGTCTTTCTCCTTCTTTCAGGGGTTCGAACTACATAGTCAGTATCACTTAACTTTTCTTCAATCACATACGGCCCTGTAAACTTTGCTTGTAGAGCAGAGCCTGGCAAAGGCAACAATACAAGAACTTGATCACCAACCTTGAATGAGCGTTGAACAGACTTTTTATCATACCCGCCTTTCATTCTGAACTGGGAGTTTGCTAGAGAGTGCTGTGCCAGTTGCCACACTGAATGTAAACGTTCACGAAATGAACTTACATGATCAAACACATTCTTGGGAGGGGTATCTGACTGACTTACAGAAAGTAGCTGTTCTTGTAACACCTTTAATGGTCCACGAAGAGAATGCCCGAAGACTAACTCAGCTGGACTGAATCCAAGTGACCCTTGCACGGTATTGCGAACAGCAAACAACAGAAGAGGGATCTCTTCATCCCAGTCTTTCTTATGTTGGAGGCAGTAAGTCCTAACCATAGACTTAAAAGAGTTTGATGGAACCTCTCTAACACCCCCTGCGACTGTGGATGGTAGGCACTAGATACACAATGTTTGATATTCAATTCTTTCATTACCTTGCGAAACACACGGGACATAAAATTAGATCCTTGATCTGACTGAATAATTTTTGCAACTTGACAAGCATGACAAGACCGACAATACTGGGACACAGTAGACTTCATTCCAGGCCAGAAGAAGTGTTTCAGAAGGTTATTGTAGGTTTTCTTAATACCTAAATGTCCAGATAGCTCATGGTCATGAGCCACACTCAGTACACTCTCCCTGTAGGATTGTGGATCAACTACCTGAAATACAGAGCTCCAGTCATGCTTCAAGTTCTCAGGACTCCATTTACGCATGAGCACCCCATCATCTATAAAATAAGCAACTGTATGTTCAGCTAGCTTAGAATTATCAACCACAGCAGAAAGACAGGACCTCAAAGTATCATCAGCATGTTGAGCGTCTATCAACTGTTTTCTGTCAAACGGAAAGTCAAATCTAGGTTCAAGATTCAAATTCTGTGAACAAGCCTCTACAGTTGTATCCTCAACATCTGGCGAATCTGAACTCATGAAAGAATTCGAGAGATCAATTTCATTTTCAAATTTGCGAGCTTGTGCCCGAGTCACAACACAGGAATGAAACACACCTGGAAATTCTTGAGTCAACACGTCATTTTCTGACACAAAAGGAACCTCAGTAACCTCGGGGAGACAAGAGACTTTACTTCCAGCCAAATCATTTCCTAGGATAAGAGATATTCCCTTCAGTGGTAACTGAGTACGGATGGCCACTTTTACTAAACCTGTTACAATATCAGAACGCAAGTATATAGCGTGCAAGGGAACTCTTACAACACCAAGTTCAATTCCCTGAACTAAAACATCCGAGTTACAACTGGATTGTGATGAAAATAGGAGCACATTTGCCAAAATAAAGGACTGCGCAGCACCAGTATCCCGGAGGATACTTACAGGCTTGGGCTCTGGGTCCAAGTCAGAAAACGCCACTACACCCTCACACACAAATGGTTCAAAAGAGGGATCAATAGAGAGCAGATAATTAGAAGAGTGAGTACGCACTAAAGCCACACTTTTAGACGTGCTTTGAGTCTTTCTTTGATTTTTCCGTTGCAGCACAGGACAGGCAGCAATCAAATGTCCCTTCTCATGACAATAAAAACATTCCCTCGACATCATGGAAGAATCAGAACCGTGACCATCTTTTGGCACAGTGCCGGCTGTTTTAGAGCTATAATTGCGTTCTACAACAGTGCGATGTGAAGAACGTGGGGACTGGAAAACAACTTTGTGCGTGAGCACAAACTCATCAGTGAAGACGGCAGCCTCAGGTAGTGATGAAACTTTCTGTTCATTCAAATAAACTACTATCTTCTCCGAAACACAATTCTTGAATTCTTCCACTAAAATTAGTTATTTCAGCTGCTCAAATTTTGTGATCTTGCTAGCAGCACACCACTTTTCAAACAGGGTAGTTTTCTCACGTGCAAATTCAACAAATGTTTGACTGGGGTTTTTCACATGCCTTCTAAATTTTTGTCGATAAGCCTCTGGAACAAGTTCATAAGCTCTTAACACGGCTGCTTTAACGGAATCATAATCCAAACTTTGTTCAATTGTCAGCGCAGAACACACTTCCTGCGCTTTGCCAACGAGTTTGCATTGTAACAATAAAGGCCTAATATTTCTCAGCCACTTTAAAGTGGCTGCTATGCGCTCGAAAACAGTGAAATATGTGTCAACTTCACTCTCTCTAAATGTGGGAACCAACGAAATTTGTCTACTAATATCAAAATCAACGTCAGGACCTACTGGCAACACAGACGACACTGCAGGGAGAGGAGAGGAGGAATTTACTGGAGTCTGCACTGGAGTATTTCCCCGTGACAAGGGAGAAGGTGAACGTCGAGCCCACCCGGTCTTTAGTTCAAGCTCCAGCTCTTTCAGCCGGACGTCTCTTTGCGTCTCAAGCTCAACTGCTCGGACATGCAAGAGCTGATTCTGGTATTGTTGTCGGCATAATTCCACTTCCAGTTCTTTCAACCGGATTGCCAACAAAGGATCTTTTGGCAAAGGATTAACGGGATCCATGCGAGCAGCATCTCCAGATTTGAATTCTGCCTCCGCAGCCTCCAAATCGTCAGATGAAGCTGTAGTTGCAACACCCGTAACCACACTCGCACCAGGTAAGACCTTTTGCTTCACAAGCTCCGTGTGCAGTGCCTCTTTAATCTCCCTTTTTAGCGCACTTCGAGGTATGGCTATATCATAAAAATCAGCGATCAACAACAAATCGTCTTTACGTCATTGTTTAAATTGCTTCTCGGTTGGTGCGATTGCAAATTTATCAAGCTCAAATTTTGATGTCATGCCAATCTCTATATTTCCTCCCTTACAAAAGGAAAAACCCCAGGCAAACACTAACAAAAACAAATGGGCAAAATAAGTTCGGCTAACAGAACATTTAGCTAATGAACGAACCCCCAATTTCATGTTATGCCCTGTCTAGGGAAGAAGCACAACATGAAAAGAATAACACGAACCGAAAGAGTTTTTTTTTCGATGATAATATCCGATAACAGCAGTGCCTTATTGTTCACAGAGCACGCGTTAAAAAGAGCCGATTTCACCAGACGCGGAGGCATAGGGAGTGACGGAGAGAGCTCAGCGCGTTTGAGCGCTAACAGATTGTTAACATCCACCCCATTGCACTGAAGCCTGTTGGTTTTATGTTGAAATACCGGCACAGAAATGGAGTCTGATGCGTCATATATAAACTTGCGGCTTGACGCTCGATGTATGTAGCGCAATGGTCGAAGAATTCCGACATTACTGTGTCACTGAGCATTTTGCTGTCCAATGGTCATGCATTAACTTTGCAATTTCTAGTATTTCATTAGTTTTGAATATTTCTCATGGGCATTTAATAATGTTTGACTTTCAGTCTGAGTTAAATCTCTTTTTTGGCTCATTTTATCTGTAAAAGAAAACCTGCTTAATAATTATGCACACCTGAATATAAGACACTTTTCACTTCCAGCCTTCATGAATAATTATATATCAGTTATGAATGATTAAATACAAGATTAATAGTAGTTATTAAGATTGATGTCGTTTGGAATTGGTAAAATGTGCTTGGAAAAAAATATGATCAGAATATCAACTTGCATAATAATTATGCATGCACTGTATTTTTCATCTTCCGCTGTCATCAGTAATGCAAGGAATGTTGTGATTGGTTGTCAAGGCAGCCAATCAGAAGTTAGCAGCCTTGTCTCTGATTGGCTGGAATTATGGCATATTGTAACACTGGGTTGTGTTGAGCAAGCAAGCCGTCGGCATTTAGAGAGCACTAAGAGCGGGCATCAGGTGAGCAAGCTAGTGAAACGTTGCACGCGCAAAAGAGAAGTTCTGCACACATCCAAAAACTTATTTTAAATGCAAAATTGATTTTCGTGCGCTCAAAATACTTTCTTCTTTGCGAAACAAACATTTTCTCCACAAACCTCAGTTTGCGCGCGTGCAAAACACACTTTTGCGCGCTCAAAATATGATCTTTCACGCGCAGAATTGTGGCAGAGATCTAATCCCATAGTTTCTTGGCTGCCACCACAGACTATGCATTAAAGAGAACTAAGGCCTTGAAATATGGCATACTGCCCCAATGAAAGCCAAATCTTAAACACTTTTTTACAGTACCAGTCTTTTTTATAGACCCTTGAACTTGGAAAATGTTATGCCATCAGTCCTTTTCGTGTCATAGTTTCTCCACCACCACAGAGGATGTGTTAAATTGGACAATAGGCCTTGATATTAGAGGTACTACCATAAGAAAAGCTACATTTTGAGCAGGTAGATCTCTGTTAATTCATGTGCATCCATGCTATCTTTTTATTCATAGTAAGATGGCAGTGATACACAGGAAATAGGTTATATAAAACTAGGAATTGTAATGCATAAGCATGCAAAACATTCCCATGCACGTGAATAGTTTCTCGAAGGCACAAAATGTACATTCTTGTGTGCCTGTAAAAGTCTGTATTTTTTCATATTAGGGACTCTGTATGTTGTCACTTCGAGAAAATCAATGGGAAAAAAAACCCTGAGAAAATAAAAATATTTACAGATGACTGTACTATATGCCAAATATAAAGCTGAAAATAATGCTCTATTAAACATTTATGTTAAATATGGTCTGAAAATCTACCGAGAGGTTTGGAAATTTGAGTCTGGAAAAGTATGGAATTTTGAAATGGAAAATGTGTAGGAACCCTGAATTTTATTTAATTTAAGTCCCTTTTTGTATTCTATAATGGGGGCAGTCGTGGCCTAATGGATAGAGAATCAGACTTGTAACCCGAAGGTCACAGGTTCGAGTCTCAGGTCCGGCGGGGATTGTAGGTGGGAGAGTGAATAACCAGCGCTCTCTTCCACCTTCAATACCACTTCAATACCAACTGCTCCCCAGGCACCACAACATTGGCTGCCCACTGCTCCGGGCAGGGGCGGACTGGCCATCTGGACGTTCTGGAGAAGGCCGTCGGCCTGGCTGGTTCATCATCAAAGAAAAAGTGTCAGATTAAGTGACGCGAAGTGTCTGTTTACACTAACTCCGCCCACCAACGTGTGATTGGGCTTGTCAACATTACAAAGGACGGCTAATAGTCATCAGCTCCAGTGGTGCAGGTGGTAAAGCGTGTGTCATACTCCTTTTGACGCGATCGACCTGGGTTCGAATCAGCCTTTTGGCGATTTAAAATTTCAAATCACATCAGAAAAGCATTTATTTTTTTATAAAAAATGAAGGAAATAATCAAAAAGTTGAAAATAAAGTATCAGGTAGGGTTAGGGTAGGTGTAGGGAGGGCTTTGTCCCAATAAGGTGGCATCCATTTAATAATTTGAATTAAAATTAAAATCTACACTCACTCAATAAGTTGTTATTGCATACTGTTTTATATTGCAATACTGAGGTGCAGATAATTGCCACTATTTGTAATAAGTAGTATAAATAGCAGAAAATCCTGCTATTTTAACATAGTGTAAATAGCATCTATCGCTAAGAAAATGTTATTTTCACTTAGTGCAAATAGCCGCTGCCTTATGTGATTCTACAACGGGTTACATTTGAGAGATATTGAGTTAGAAAATACAGTAAATGAAGTTGCCTATAAGGTGATTAGTCTGATTAACATGACACACACACAAAGAGACATATACTCAAATTGAAGAATTCTGTTGTTTCAGGTTTCTAGATTCTAGGTTTATGTTTTTCATTGTCATATTATACATTTTGCATTCTGCTCTTTTTATGTAGTTTTCAAGTATTTTAGTTCATACAATAATATATATTTATTTCAATCCCATGCTGAAAAAAATTAAATAAAAACCAGCACATAATTTGTAATGGTTTTACTGATTTATAATGAGAATTGTATTGTTTTAATGGAAACTGTAATGGTGCCTGTTGGTCTCTACTGGTAATTGGTCTTTTTAAAAAAACAAAAAAAAACCACTACATCCTAATGTAATATGTCCCAAAACACACTACAGGAAACCATTATTTAATTGTTTTAATGGTTAAAAGTTGATAGTTTGTAATGTTTGTAATGGTATTTGTAGTGGAAATCATTAGAATTTCTGTGATGGTTTCTATTGTTTTTGTCAGCAGGGTCACCATGGGTTTTGTGATGTTATTTGCCATAAATGCAACAGGATTGCTGCAATATTGTGAGATATAGCAACTGTTTGTACTGTAGTTGTGGTGGGCCTATTTGGGAGAAAATCCAGGGCCGTTTTTTACTCCCAGTCCATCCCTGGCTCCGGGTGTGTGTTCACCCAGATGAAACTTCTAAATTATCTAAGCTAACAGAGTGTGTTAAAAATGTAAAAGACTGGATGACCAATAGTTTTCTCCTATTCAGATAAAACAGAGATATTACTTATTCTACCAAAAAACAGTACACAGAATCTCTTGGATTACAATTTGCATCTAGACGGATATACTGTTACTTCCTCTACAGTCAAAAATCTGGGTGTTATATTAGACAGTAACTTGTCTTTTGAAAATCATATTTCCAATGTTACAAAAACAGCATTCTTCCATCTTAGAAACATTGCCAAGCTAAGGAACATGTTACCTGTTTCTGATGCAGAAAAGCTAGTTCATGCATTCATGACCTCTAGACTGGACTATTGTAATGCACTGCTAGGTGGTTGTCCTGCATCTTCAATAAACAAGCTACAGATAGTACAAAATGCAGCGGCTAGAGTCCTTACCAGGTCAAGAAAATATGATCATATTACCCCAATTTTACAGTCTCTGCACTGGTTACCTATTAAGTTCCGTATCAGTTACAAAATATTATTACTTACCTATAAGGCCCTAAATGGTTTAGTTCCTAGGATAGCAAAGTCCACTAAAGGAGGTAGAGCTTTTTCATATTTAGCTCCCAAACTCTGGAATAGCCTTCCTGATAACGTTCGGGGTTCAGACAAACTCTCTCTGTTTAAATATAGATTAAAGACACATCTCTTTAGCCAAGCATTCATATAATGCATTCATATAATGCATCTCATAATCTTGTACTGCAGTTATATCTGATCAAACGCACATTGTCATTCTTTAGCTTTGGTTGAACAAATATTGTTTGCTTGGAACAACATCTATGCTAATTATGTCTCTATTTGTTTCTATGTTTCTGCCACGGGATTAACATCCCATTCAGTCTGGATCCAACCCTTAAATGATCTGAGATGACCAAACACCTGATAAGAGATGATGCCAACCCCTCAGAGGACCTCAGAGGATGCCAACCCTCAGACAACATACAGAATTACCAAATTTTGCCATAAGTTAAATATATTAAGTTTCTTCAATATATACAGGTGCTGGTCATATAATTAGAATATCATCAAAAAGTTGATTTATTTCACTAATTCCATTCAAAAAGTGAAACTTGTATAATGTATACATTCATTCCACACAGACTGATATATTTCAAGTGTTTATTTCTTTTAATTTTGATGATTATAACTGACAACTAATGAAAACCCCAAATTCAGTATCTCAGAAAATTAGAATATTACTTAAGACCAATACAAAGAAAGGATTTTTAGAAATCTTGGCCAACTGAAAAGTATGAACATGAAAAGTATGAGCATGTACAGCACTCAATACTTAGTTGGGGCTCCTTTTGCCTGAATTACTGCAGCAATGCGGTGTGGCATGGAGTCGATCAGTCTGTGGCACTGCTCAGGTGTTATGAGAGCCCAGGTTGCTCTGATAGTGGCCTTCAGCTCTTCTGCATTGTTGTGTTTGGCATATCGCATCTTCCTCTTCACAATACCCCATAGATTTTCTATGGGGTTAAGGTCAGGCGAGTTTGCTGGTCAATTAAGAACAGGGATACCATGGTCCTTAAACCAGGTACTGGTAGCTTTGGCACTGTGTGCAGGTGCCAAGTCCTGTTGGAAAATGAAATCTGCATCTCTATAAAGTTGGTCAGCAGCAGGAAGCATGAAGTGCTCTAAAACGTCCTGGTATATGGCTGTGTTGACCTTGGACCTCAGAAAACACAGTGGACCAACAACAGCAGATGACATGGCACCCCAAACCATCACTGACTGTGGAAACTTTACACTGGACCTCAAGCAACGTGGATTCTGTGCCTCTCCTCTCTTCCTCCAGACTCTGGGACCCTGATTTCCAAAGGAAATGCAAAATTTACTTTTATCAGAGAACATAACTTTGGACCACTCAGCAGCAGTCCAGTCGAGACGCTTCTGACGCTGTCTGTTGTTCAAGAGTGGCTTGACACAAGGAATGCGACAGCTGAAACCCATGTCTTGCATACGTCTGTGCGTAGTGGTTCTTGAAGCACTGACTCCAGCTGCAGTCCACTCTTTGTGAATCTCCCCCACATTTTTGAATGGGTTTTGTTTCACAATCCTCTCCAGGGTGCGGTTATCCCTATTGCTTGTACACTTTTTTTCTACCACATCTTTTCCTTCCCTTCGCCTCTCTATTAATGTGCTTGGACACAGAGCTCTGTGAACAGCCAGCCTCTTTTGCAATGACCTTTTGTGTCTTGCCCTCCTTGTGCAAGGTGTCAATGGTCGTCTTTTGGACAACTGTCAAGTCAGCAGTCTTCCCCATGATTGTGTAGCCTACAGAACTAGACTGAGAGACCATTTAAAGGCCTTTGCAGGTGTTTTGAGTTAATTAGCTGATTAGAGTGTGGCACCAGGTGTCTTCAATATTGAACCTTTTCACAATATTCTAATTTTCTGAGATACTGAATTTGGGGTTTTTCATTTGGGGTTTTTCATTAGTTGTCAGTTATAATCATCAAAATTAAAAGAAATAAACACTTGAAATATATCAGTCTGTGTGGAATGAATGTATACATTATACAAGTTTCTCTTTTTGAATGGAATTAGTGAAATAAATCAACTTTTTTGATGATATTCTAATTATATGACCAGCACCTGTATATTGTAGAAACTTAATTTCCTGTAAAGCTGCTTTGCAACGATTGTATCGTAAAAAGCGCTATACAAATAAACTTGAATTGAATTGAACTGCTGTGTGTGTGCACTTGTATACTATACTTGGCCACACGTCACTTCACTTTACTTTACTTCACTTCACTTCATAATCTTTGATTTAATGCAACATTGTTGAAGAAAAATATTAATTTATATTTTTTAATCTTACCCAAGACTGAATGTTATCACATTTTCCACAAAAATATGAAGCAGCACAACAGTTTTCAACATTCAGAATATTCAGAAATGTTTCTTGAGCAGCAAATCAGCATATTCCGCGAGCGCGATTCGAGATGGAGTGAAACAGACAAATGCATTTCATCCATTCTTTCAGACCCCCCCTCCCTCCGGCGACACAGTTTTGCGTAGGGCCCCCAGAAGTCTAGGATCGGCACTGAGCACAATGTACAACTTAATGTACGAGATTACATCAAATTTACAAATACAGTGAGAAAAGCTTCACATCTCTTTAATGTATATGGAGTGTAGTGTTCATACTTACTTAAGCACTTTATATTCCCTTTCCATTCTCCTTCCTCACAGGTCAAGTATTTGGAGAAATGCAGATCCAATGTGTATTTATGTAAACAGTTGTATTCAACTCTCTCTCCTGTATTGTATTCATTTTTTCTCATCTCCTTTGTATCTGTATCATTCATGTGTGGTGGTGGCCCACATTTTGCTGAAGGCAAAGCAAAGATATTTATTATTATTAGTAGTAGTAGTAGTAGTAGTAGTGTTTTATTAGGGTTTCAAGCACGCAGTGCTGAAACCCTATTGTAATTGTTAGGATTTTTATTATTATTCTTCTGCCCTAAAACTGATCGTGCAGACCAAACCGTAAGGCCTGGAAACTTCAAACTTGGCCAAATGATAGAGCTCAATTTGGGGAGAACATAACAAAGTCTCACCCTAATCGGACAATAGGGGGTGCTAAAGCGATTAAAAACGCGAAACTGCTCATAACTCCTAAACCGCTTGTTGTAGACTTAAAAAAAAATTGGAATCCTTGGGTCAGCACGATATAAAAAACCAAAACAATCAGATTTGCGCTGCGAGGTACGGTTTTTCCGCTAAATTTAGTTATGTCCAAAACCTACTTTTGCGAACTAGTCCTAGTTTTTTTTTTTGCCCAATCAGAACCAAACCACTGCAGAAATGTTCTCTGGACAGTGAATATCAATAATTATCAAAAAAGTTGAAATTTCGGGGGATCACGTGACCCCTCGACGGTGATGCAGGCTTAGTCTTTCGCTCCGCTCACTTTGCCACATATTTTATGATCCTGTCAGTAAAAATTGAACCACTCTGCATTGGACCCATCATGAGTGCTAAGGCAGACAAAGGAGATCGGAAAAGAGAGATCGAGCAATCGCCAATGAAGAAAAAATTCAGAGATTCAGCCATCTCCAGTGAAGACCTCGACAATGTTATTGCTAACCGCATTGAACTAGCATTTAAAGAACATCAAAGCACTTTGAATTCGGTTGTGAATTCGGCAGTAAGAGATGCGATGGACTCTGTGCTGATTCCAGCATTGCGCGAACTGCGTGAGGACATACAAGCGACCAATAAGTCTGTTAAAGAGCTAAGAGAGGAGTTTGAGGCCATAGCTGCCGAGACGAAGCAGACACATGACCGCGTTGATTCTGTTCAGGCAGCGGCGCGTGAAGATAAGAGAACAGTCACGGACTTAAAGGATCAGCTGGAGCGACTCACCGAGAAGATGACAGATATGGAGGACAGGTGTAGAAGGAACAACGTGAGGCTGGTGGGGCTCCCAGAGGGGATGGAGGGTAACGACGCAGCTGGTTTCCTCAGAGCTAATATTTCCAAGTGGATTCCTTCCTTGAGGGGCCGTGACATTGAGATTGATCGGGCGCATCGCGTGTATGACGGAGGGAGGGGCTCCGATTGGCCGCGCACTCTCATCTTCCGTGTACTGAGATGGCATGACAGATCAGATATCCTGAAGGGTGCTCGGCAGGCTTATCCGGTGAAGTGCGCACAGAACAATGTCACACTGCTATTTTTTCCTGACTTTAGTCCGGCTACAGCGATCAGGAGAAAGGCATTTGGTCCGGTTTTGAAGAAGATGACAGCGCTTGGTCTCCAGCCCTTCCTCATCTATCTGGCGATAATTAAGCTACGGCACAAAGGGGAACAGAGAAGCTACGATTCCCTTCAGAAAGCGGAGGATTTGATCAGCTCCATGTCTAAGCAGAAGTCGTATGCCGCGGCTCTGTGGGGGGACGACGGGGGAGCAGCGGCCGCTGTTTGCCGGGATGGACTTGGTCCTAGCTGCCCAGGAGGGGATGATGGCAGGATGAGCATGGACGCTTGCTGAACCTGTTTTTTTGCGTTTTCTTCTCTCCTCTCTCCTACTGGGATATTGTCCTTATTTATCTGGTACAACGATCTCTTTGCTGGTAAGACTGACACTCCATTTTTCTTTTTTGGAGGGGACTAATGGAGAGTAGGTTTAATTAATAAAAATTTTTTTTTTTTGGCTGTGTGAGCCTTGCGTTGGAGTGGATCGGTCACGACCTATAACTGTTTTTTGTTGCTCAGTCAGACCTATGTTCTCGGTAATGTACGGTCTGAGTTGTTCTTTGTTTATGGTTGTGGGTTGTTCATATTTTTATGTTGTTTTTGTTTTTTACGGCAGACATTTATACTTTTATCTATTTTACCTCATTTCTAAAGGGATTTTTCATCTAGGAGGTTTGGTATCTAAAATAGTATCTCGGAAGCTTTCCTGTAGCTCAAATGGTAGAGCATGGCGCTAGCAACGCCAAGATCATGGGTTCGATTCCCATGGAAAGCAAGAGCTGATAAAATGTAAAAAACTGTAACTTGAATGCAATGTAAGTCGCTTTGGATAAAAGTGTCTGCTAAATGCATAAATGTAAATGTAAAATGCACATCAGTGTTTAGTTGTTATTTACAGAATGGAAGTGCTTCTGTTTTTTTTGCATTTATTAAGTACAATCTTGGGATTATGAATATTCAATGCATACTCTAAATATTTTATCACTGAATGTGAATGGTTTAAATTCTGCTGTTAAATGAACCTGTGTGTTAGAATATTTACACCGTAAATCTATTTCCTGTGCCCTAATTCAAGAGACACATTTAAAACAATCTGACGTGGCACGTTTCCAGAATAAGTATTGTAAATTAAAAGCTTTTTCCTGCGCTCAAAATAAAACTAAGTGGGTGCTTATCCTTGTTAACCGAAAGTTAAATTTCCTGGCTTTCCTGTAGCTCAAATGGTAGAGCATGGCACTAGCAACGCCAAGATCATGGGTTCGATTCCCAGGGAAAGCAAGAGCTGATAAAATGTAAAAAAAAAACTGTAACTTGAATGCAATGTAAGTCGCTTTGGATAAAAGCGTCTGCTAAATGCATAAATGTAAATGTAAATGTAAATTTAACGATTGAACACCTTGGTAGTGATGAGAAGGGTAGATTTGTTTTTATCCGATGCTAAATATATAATAATAGGTTAGCATTGGTCTCTATTTATGGTCCGAATGAGACAGACAGTGCATTCCTTACACATATTTCCAAAACTTTACTTGAGGAGATTGATTGCCCTCTAGTGGTGGGTAGTGATTTTAATGCTGTCATAAATAGTGCTTTAGACAAATCTCAATCTGATACAACAGCCAATCCATCCTCTAAATTATTGAATAAATTTATCACTGAGCTCAACTTAATCGATCTATGGAGAATTCAGAATACTAAAGCTAAGGACTTCACTATTTTTTCTAATAGACACAAGACTTTCTCTAGGATAGACTGCATATTTCTCAGCCCATCTTTAATTTCATCTAATTCCTCCATCTCTATATTACCAATTTTATTATCTGATCATTCTGCTGTGTTGTGCAGTGTTCCTCTTTCCGATGTTAAAGCCAAGTCCCCTAGATGGCGCTTTAACATATCATTATTAAGTAATCAGACTTTCATTACCTCTCTAAAAGAATATTACATTTACATTTAATCATTTAGCTGACGCTTTTATCCAAAGCGACGTACAAATGAGGAGAACAATAGAAGCAGTCAGACCATCGAGAGAGCAACAGTATACAAGTGCCATGACAAGTCTCAGTTAGTCTAGCACAGTACACGTAGCTAGGATTGTTTTTTTTTTTTTATAGAATAGGTAAGTGTTAGTATTAGTTAGTCAGGCGCTGGCGAAAAAGATGTGTCTTTAGATGCTTTTTGAAAATGGCTAAAGACTCAGCTGTTCGAATTGAGATCGGGAGGTCATTCCACCAGCTGGGCACAGTCCAGGAAAAGGTCCGTGAGAGTGATTTGGTACCTCTTTGGGATGGCACCACAAGACGTCGTTCACTTGCTGAACGCAAGCTTCTGGAGGGCGCATAGGTTTGAACTAGCGAGTTTAGGTATATTGGTGCAGTGCCAGTTGTGGTCTTGTAGGCAAACATCAGTACCTTGAATTTGATGCGAGCGGCTATTGGTAGCCAGTGTAACCTGATGAAGAGAGGAGTAACGTGAGCTTTTTTCGGCTCATTAAAGACCACTCTGGCTGCTGCATTCTGGATCAGTTGCAGAGGCTTGATAGTGCATGCAGGAAGGCCCGCCAAGAGAGCATTACAATAGTGCAGTCTGGAGAGAACAAGAGCTTGGACAAGGAGTTGTGCAGCTTGCTCTGACAGGAAAGGCCTAGTCTTCCTAATGTTGTATAAGGCAAATCTGCAGGACCGGGCCGTTGTAGCAATATGGTCTGTGAAGTTTAACTGATCATCGATCACAACTCCAAGGTTCCTGGCAGTCCTGGAAGGAGTTATGGTTGACGAACCCAGCTGTATAGAGAAGTTGTGGTGAAGTGATGGGTTGGCGGAGAACACGAGCAGTTCTGTCTTAGCAAGATTGAGCTGAAGGTGATGGTCCATCATCCAGCTAGAAATGTCACTTAGACAGGCTGCAATGCGATCAGTTACCGTCGGATCATCTGGTTGGAATGAGAAGTAGAGTTGAGTGTCATCAGCATAGCAGTGGTAGGAAAAGCCATGCTTCTGAATAACCGATCCTAATGACGACATGTAGATGGAGAAGAGAAGTGGTCCAAGCACTGAGCCTTGAGAAACTCCAGTAGCAAGAAGTTGTGACTTTGAAACCTCACCCCTCCAAGACACCCTGAAGGACCTATCTGAGAGGTAAGACTCGAACCACAGGAGGGTGGTTCCTGAGATGCCCATTTTTCTGAGGATGGACATGAGGATCTGGTGGTTAACTGTGTCAAAGGCAGCAGACAGATCCAGCAAGATGAGTACAGAGGATTTGGAAGCTGCTCTTGCCAGTCTCAGGGCCTCTGTAACCGAGAGTAGGGCAGTCTCAGTTGAGTGGCCACTTCTGAAGCCAGATTGGTTGTTGTCCAGAATGTTGTTCTGTGCAAGAAACAGAGAGAGTTGGTTTAACACAACTCGCTCAAGTGACTTTGCAATGAATGGAAGAAGGGATACCGGTCTGTAGTTTTCTAAAAGTGCTGGATTTAGAGCAGGATTTTTAAGCAGTGGGCTTACCCGAGCCTGCTTAAATGCTGTGGGAAATGTACCAGTGTGAAGCGAGGTGTTGATAATGTGAGTAAGCGCAGGTATGACCGAAGAAGAAATGGCTTGAAGGAGGTGAGTGGGGATAGGTTCTAGCGGACAAGTAGTGGGATGATTGGAAAGGATGAGTTTGGAAACCTCCGTCTCCGAGAAAGGAGAAAAGGAGGTGAGAGATTGTGTCTTTGTCGTTATGAAGTTATTATTAGTTTGTGGTGTGAGGAATTGGTCACTGATGGTTTTTGTTTTATTTGTGAAGAAAGTTGCAAAGTCATCAGCTGTAAGAGTTGATGAAGGAGGAGGGGGAGGAGGACAGAGAAGAGAAGAGAACGTTTTGAAGAGTGCGCGAGAGTCGGAACAGTTGTTAATTTTGTTGTGGTAGTATGTCATTTTAGCAGGTGTGACTGATACACACTAAGGTCGGTAGAGTTTTTGGATTTGTGCCATTTCCTCTCTGCAGCCCTTAGTTTAGCACGATGTTCACAGAGAACATCGGACAACCAGGGGGCAGAGGGGGTAGCGCGTGCTGGTCTGGATGAAAGGGGGCAAAAGTTGTCTAAGCAAGATGTTAGAGTGAAGCAAAGAGTGTCAGTAGCACTGTTTGTGTCGAGTGCTGAAAACTGAGAGGGTGAAGGTAGTGCGGATGAAACCATTGAGGATAGGCGAGAGGGAGAGAGCGAGCGTAGGTTACGTCGAAAGGTGACCTGCGAAGGAGCGTGTGCTATGTCAGGAGTTAGTGTGAGGTTAGAAGTGATGAGGAAGTGGTCTGAGGTGTGCAGCGGAGTTACTAATGTGTTGTCAGTGGAGCAGTAGCGTGTGTAGATGAGGTCCAGTCGGTTACCTGATTTGTGAGTAGCCGTAGTAGACACACGTTTGAGGTCAAATGAAGTGAGAAGAGTGTTGACGTCAGTAGCCTGGGGTTTTTCTAGGTGGATGTTGAAGTCACCGAGCAGTACCAGAGGAGTACCATCTTCAGGAAAGTTTGACAGCAACACATCCAACTCCTCCAGGAAGTCACCCAGTTGACCTGGGGGACGATACACAACTACAACGTGGATTTTAGCAGGGTGGGTAATAGTAATTGCATGAGATTCAAATTAACTGTTGCCTTTTGGAGATGGTAGAAAATCAAATTTCCATTCATTTGAAATAAGGAGACCAGTGCCTCCACCCCTCCCAATCGTGCGAGGGGTGTGGGAAAAAGTGAAATTAGTGGAGAGAGCTGCAGGAGTGGCAGTGTCCTCAGGTTTGATCCAAGTCTCAGTTAGGGCCATGAGGTTGAGACCGGAATGGGTAGCAATAGAAGGAATAAAATCTGCTTTATTTACAGCAGACTGGCAGTTCCAAAGACCAATTGGAACAGAGAGTAAAGTAGTAGAGGACAGAGGGACCGTTCGTAGATTATTAGGATTGGCCTGCCTCCAACGTACAGCGCGTGCTCTCCGAGTGTTAGTAGTAATAGTACAGATTTGAAAGCACATAGTGAGAATATATTAAGGAATTTCTTGAAATTAATATGCCCTCTGATGTGGATCCTCAAATACTGTGGGAAACGACTAAGTGTGCTATACGAGGTTTCTGTATATCTTTCTCTTCTACTCTTGCCAAAGCGAAAACTCACCAGTTTACACAATTAGAAAATAAAATCCAATCATTACAAAACCTACAAAAACAACATTTTACTGAGCAACAGGCTACACAGCTGTCCTCTTTAAAAGAAGAATATGATTTACTTTCACACTCAAAGGCAGAATTTATTTTACATAGGACTAGACAAAAATATTATTTTGAATCAGAGAGACCTAGTCATTTATTGGCCCTTAGGTTGAAAGAATGCGAGTCTAAGGCATATATTAGCGCAATAAAATCATCAGATGATCAGGTCACCACGAACCCTGTGGCAATTAATGACATATTTAAAGGTTTTTACACAAATCTGTATAAAGCCGAAACAGATTTTGATGAACCAATTTGTAAGCAGTATTTAGATAAATTGGAACTACCTCGGATATCACAGATGGATAAAGAATCTTTGGAGGCCCCATTAAGTTTGGAGGAACTTCACGTCTCTCTAAAAAGTCTTCAAAAGGGCAAATCGCCGGGTCTAGATGGTCTCCCCCCTGAATTATATTTAGAAATTTGGGATTTGGTAGGGATACTTATGCTTAACTCATTTAATTTTGCAATTGAACAAGGGGTATTTCATAGAGATCAAAAAACATCACTGATTTCATTACTTCTTAAAAAAGGGAAAGATCCATTAGATTGTTCCAGCTACAGACCGATTTCGCTTATACCATGTGATCTGAAAATCTATGCTAAAGTTTTTGCTTCTCGTATGAAGAAGGTAATTCACAGTCTGATCAAGGAGGACCAAACTGGTTTCATCAAGGGGCGCAATGCATCTGACAATATGCGTCGACTCCTTCATATTCTTGACTTTGCGGACTCCCACCCAACCCCTTGTGCGGTCTTTTCACTTGATGCAGAAAAAGCCTTTGACAGGCTAGAGTGGAATTCTATGTGGGCAGTTTTGCAATGTTTCGGCTTCGGTGAACACTTCGTTTCTATGATTAAGACATTATACCACTCATCTGCAGCATCAGTCATAACTGGTAATATTATTTCCCCCTCATTCCCTTTACAGCGGGGAACGAGGCAGGGGTGTCCATTTCCCCCCTTATTGTTTTGTCTATCTCTTGAACCCTTAGCACAAGCCATCAGGAAATCTTTCTTTCCACTTTCTCCCCCTCCAGGTTACTTTAAGGAGATCAACTCCATAATTTCTAAGTTTATCTGGAATGATAAATGTCCCAGAATTAAACTTACCACATTACAACATCCTAATAGTGCAGGAGGACTGGCTGTACCAAATTTTGAATTATATTATTGGTCGTTCCAGCTTAAGGCTCTTCATAATTGGGTTGATCCTCAATCTACAGTTTCATGGAGGGTGATTGAAGCTGACAAGGTTAAACCAAATAGACTTCAAGATATTTTATTTACTGGCACAGGGAAAAAAGGGGATAATTATAAATTTGGTCCGGTTGTGGCTAACTCTATTAAAATCTGGAAAATGGTTGAACGTCGGATAGGTGGACCCTTCAAATTCTGTAACAGTACTCCTTTATGGCACAATTTTAATTTTGTATGTGGAAATCGTCCATTTGTCCAACCCTCTTGGTCTACTTTGGGTGTAAACACGTGCGGTGATATATATGATAACCAGGGTCTCTGTTCATTTGAGACATTAAGAACCAAATTTTGTCTACCAGCATCTGCATATTTTGTTTTTCTTCAATTACGTTCTGCTCTCAAAGCGTATGACGTTCCTTGGTCTTCTTCCATTTCCTCTCATCCTATGCGGGATTGGATTGCACCATCTGCTGGTCGGCCATCTGTTTCCTTAATATATAATAAAACTATTGATTGTATTACAAAACCTCTTTCTATTAAAACTATTTGGAATAGGGAATTATCTGACCTTAATTTATCTGTCGACTGGGAGAGAGTATGGTCTAATCTCAGTTTAACATCTAAAAATCTGGCTCATCGTCTTATTCACTTCAAAGTCATTCATAGAGCATACATAACTCCTTACAAAAGATTTAAAATAACTGCAGTCAAATTTGAACTGCCATATATGTAACACTACATCATCGGGCACTTTTCTGCATATGTTTTGGGAATGTCCTGTTGTCATCAGTCTATGGACACATGTAAACCTGGTTTTGTCATCATTACTGTGAATTGATTGGTCTGTTAACCCAGGTTTGTGTCTTCTTAATGATGATTCTGGTCTCTGTATTAGTTCAATGTGTTACGTCCTCCTTTCTAGTCTAGAGGTATGTGGAGGCGTAACAAAGAAAAAAAAAAAATAATTAATTAGCCACTTAATATATCAAAGGCAGATGAAGAGAACAACAAGGGGAACACTTCAATCCTCAGCCCCGGAGTGAAAACGCAACAATTCTTTAAAAGAACGGTCAATGCCATTTATTAAGTATGGAACATGGGTTGAAGCAGGAAACAGGGTTTTAATTAGAGTGAGTATAGCCTAAAATAACAAACAAAACACAGCTAACTAAGGATTCGAGGAGCTGACTAACCTATACACAAAACAAAGATGAAAACCAACAACATAAACTTCCCTCAGCTCCCTCTCTTAACAATAACCAGGAGAAAAGATATTCAGAAATAAACAAGGCACTCACTCCCAGATGGTTACTTAAGTAGCTATATGCAAGTTTTCAGGTTTCAACAACAAAAGGAAAACTTCTAGTTATCCGCTCTAGTTAAATAGGATACTTAACACACACACACAGCCTGCAGCCCCTTTTAGCTACCCACACAGACTAGGTAAGCTAGTTAGCAACACACATTTAGCAAATAGGAACAATCACAATACCTTTTAGTTACCCCCCCCCCACAAGGATTTAACTATTAGGCAGTTCTCACAAATGAGAATATATGCCTACACAAAACAGGCTACAAGTATGAGCAGACAAGAAGTTTCAGTCAGGAGCTGGAGAGAAGTGATCCCCCCCTCCTGCTTAGCAGCGTCTGAAGGCTCCATTTATACTGCTCCACTCTCTCAGGCATGCTCCCAACGAGCAACAGCTGGAGGTAATTAACCTGAGAGAGATAGTGAGAAAGAGGCAGAGAAGAGCACAAAACACAACACAAGGTACAAGGCCCACATTTATAATAAAAAGAAATCAGACGCCCAAGGGCATAACACCCCCACCACTAAGATTACAGACCAGAATTCAAAGAGGGTTATGTCCCTCTATTCTACCACATGTCAATTAAGCAGTCCCATCCACAGATCTTGATAAGGCATCCGCGATAACATTGTCAGTGCCTCTGATGTGCTGGATCTGGAGGTTAAAATCTTGAAGTTTTAAGGCCCAGCGCAGCAGACGCTGGTTAGAGGAAGACATGTTGGACAGAAAAATTAATGGATTATGGTCTGTAAACACAATTATTGGTTGAACACTACTGCCAAGATAAACTTCAAAATGCTGTACAGCCCACAATAAAGCTAAAGCTTCCTTTTCAATAGTGCTATAGGACATCTGACATTTTGAAAACTTGCGTGAAAAGTAGGATACAGGGTGCTCTATGCCTTGGGCATCTTCTTGCACAAGCACAGCACCTGCACCGGAGTAGCTTGCATCCACCTGCAACATGAATGGGAGGTTAAAGTTAGGTGCTGCCAGTATAGGGGCATTACCAAGTAGGTCTTTAGCAGCTTGAAAGGCATGATCACAGTCACTGCTCCACATGAACACTCTCGTCGTGCTCAGTAGGTTTGTGAGAGGTGCAACTACAGAGGAAAAATTCCTACAGAACCCTCTGTAGTAACCTGCCATTCCAAGGAACCGTCGAAGCTCACGCTTGTTGTGGGGTTTAGGCAAATTGAGGATGGCTCCCACAGGCTTCACCCAGCCATGACCCACCTTTTTCCCTAGATAGGTTACAGTGGCTTTACCAATCTCACACTTGGTAAGATTCAAGGTCAGTGAGGCACTTTCCAACCTTTCAAAAACCATTTTTAGGGTCTTTAAATGGTCTTCCCAAGTTGCAGAATAGATAACGATGTCATCCAGATATGCATCGCAGTTAGGCACATCTCCCAGCACAATGTGCATTAGTCTCTGAAAAGTTGCTGGTGCATTTCGCATTCCGAAAGCAAGAACAGAATACTGAAGGAAGTAGTCTGGGGTAACAAACGCAGAAATCTCGGCAGCATGGGCAGTTAGGGGAACTTGCCAATATCCCTTAAGTAGATCAAGTTTTGTAACAAACCTGGCTGATCCGACCCTATCCACACACTCCTCCATACGTGGGAGTGGAAAAGAATCTGGCTTCGTGACTGCATTCACTTTACGGAAGTCTGTACAAAAACGATAAGTTCCATCTGCCTTGGGGACTAATAGGCAGGGTGAACTCCATGGACTATGGCTGTGTTGAGCTAGCCCATGCTGTAGCATATATTCAACCTCAGTCTTCATTATGTGTCTCTTCACTGGGTTAACTCTGTAGGAGTGTTGTTTAATCGGTTTGGCCGAACCCACGTCAATGTCGTGTTCAAGGATGGTGGTTCTCCCTGGAACATCAGAGAACTGGGATGGGAACTGATACATCAACTGGGTGATCTGGTCAACCTGCTCAGGTTCAAGATGAGAAAGAAAAGAGGTGAGGTCTTTTATCACAGCGGAGTTCTGAAACTTTACACCATCTTGCTTAATGGCTGGCATCAATATGGCCACCGGTGATGGTAAAGTTGCAGGAGTGCATGGGGAATCAATCTTAGAATCTCGCACAAACTTCTTTAGCATGTTGACATGACATACTCTAGTCTTGCACCGTCTGTCAGGAGTGTTGATGATATAGTCGGTTTCACTGAGTTTCTCTTTCACAGTATAGGGACCACAGAACTTGGCATGCAGCGCTGAACCAGGCTCAGGCAAAAGAACAAGAACTTCATCATTGGGCTGGAAGCTGCGACGGACACTCTTCATATCATAGAGTTTCTTCATTTTAGACTGAGCAGCAGCTAAGTTCTCCCGGGCCAGCTCGCGAGCTCTGTGTAGATGTTCTCGACAAGAGCTTACATAATCAAGAACAGGCACAGGCAGTGAATCTTTAGCTAAAAACTGCTCACTCAACACTTTGAGAGGTCCTCTTACACTGTGACCGAAGACGAGATCGGCAGGGCTGAATCCAAGTGACTCCTGTTCGACTTCCCGAACAGCAAACAACAGGAACGGCAAAGATTCTGCCCAATCTTTACCACTTGCTAAGCAATAAGTCCTCAACATCATCTTTAAGGTTTGGTGAAACCTTTCTACTGCCCCTTGAGACTGTGGGTGATAAGCACTTGAAAGTTCATGCTTGATTCCAAACTGCTTCAGGGTTTGCACGAACAGTTTTGAGGTAAAGTTTGTGCCTCGATCAGTCTGTATAACCTTTGGCAATCCAAAGACCGTACAGAATTTGATTAGCTCTCGAACAATAATAGGAGCTTTTATTGAGCGTAATGCTATCGCTTCAGGGAAACGGGTAGACGTGCACATTATAGTTAGAATATACTCATGTCCTGATTTTGATTTGGGCAGGGGACCAACACAGTCTAGCAACAAACGTTCAAAAGGTTCTCTCATAACTGGAATCGGGCGTAAAGGGGCCACGGGCAGTTTCTGGTTAGGCTTACCAGCTATTTGGCAAAAAGTGCATGATTGGCAGAACTTAGAAACTGCAGACTTCAGTCCAGGCCAATAGAAATAGCGAGACACACGCTTAAATGTCTTCGTGACACCTAAATGCCCGGAGAGAGCATGGTCATGAGCGACCCTCAGAACTGGTTCCCTGTACTGCTGAGGCAGAACGATTTGGTGGACTTCACTAAGGGATGAACGAGCATTGGGTCTCCAACGGCGCATTAAAACGTCCCCTTCCCAAAAGTATTTAACTTTATCGGGCAACTTGTTTTTGAAATTTGCAACAGACTCAATACAGCAGGCCAGAGAGGAATCGGTTCTCTGGGCAGAAATTAACTGGGCCCTGCCCATTTGAAGTACAGGCTGCAGCCCAGGAGCAGCAACTGTTTTATAGGGCTCTGCAGCATTCGCTTTCACTGGCTGTGCATCACAAACATTAGTGTCAATTAAAAAAACTCTCAGAGAGATCAATTACATCAAATTTCTTTCTCTGGGCACGCGTCACTGCGCACGCAGGGAAGGCAGCTGGAAAGTTTTGCACAGGCAATGAATAATCATTCTGATTTGGGTGACTGCTCACCAAAGGTCTAGGAAAAACATCTTCTCCCGCAAGATCATTTCCTAAAATAAGATCAACGCCTTCAATGGGTAGTTGTGCACAAACTGCTAACATTACAGGACCTGTGATCAAGTCAGATCATGTAATGGCAGGTTAAGGCATCCGCTGCCTATTCCACGCACTAAAACATTAGCTCCCGTGTAACCAGCAGCAGGAGGTAACACTTTCTCACAAATCAGCGATTGGACTGATCCAGTGTCTCTCAAAATCTTCACTGATTTTCCCACCTCGTCAAGTGAAAGAGACACCGTACCATCCAACAAGAACGGTTGATACGCACTAACGATAGTGTCTGCACTACGATTAACATTGCCGAGTGTGTGCACCAAAGCTGTAGTTTTAGGTTGCACACCAGCCATTTTCTGTTTCCAAGCCCGGCACTCAGAAATCATGTGACTTGGGTCTAAACAGAAAAAACAAACTCGCTTGCTTTTCTTTTTCTCAGGCCAATTTGGCGGTGTCACAGGTTTGATACGTGAGGAGTTAGGAGTCGTACCTTTATCAGAACCAATATTTTGAGAGTACATTACGCCGAGGATTATGAAACACATTTTTATGTGTCAGGACAAATTCGTCAGCCAACACCGCAGCGTCATTAACAGAGGTGACTTTTTGTTCATTCAGGTGAACTACCACACTTTCAGGTACGCAATTTTTGAACTCCTCAAGCAGAACTAGCTCTTGAAGTTGATCAAATGTGGCGACTATTAGAAAGGCACCACTTCTCAAAAGGTGTGCGCTTCTCTCGTGCGAACTCGACATAAGTCTGTTTGGCAGCTTTGGTATGGGAGCGAAATCGCTGTCTATATGCCTCAGGGACCAGCTCATATGCTCTTAATACCGCAGCTTTTACGGTGTCATAGTCAAGAGACTGTTCTAATGGTAAGGCAGAAGAGACATCTTGGGCTTTGCCAGAAAGACTGCATTGCAGCAGCAGGGCCCAGACGTCCTTAGGCCAGTGTAACTTCATGGCGATACGCTCAAATGTAACGAAGTAAGCATCTACCTCGCTTTCTCTGAACGGAGGAACCAATTTCAGATACCTGCTGACATCAAAATTCACACTAGCATCAGCTTCATGTGAATTCTGAGGTATTGCAGAAGCGCCGTTGAATGGAGAGCTAGCAGAAAGGCCTCGTGAACGGGGCAAAGGTACAGGCTTATTTTTCTCTTCCTTGCGTTCAAACTTTCGCAATCGAATATCACGATCGGTCTCTGCTTCTATAACATGTAGCTTAACAAGCAATGTGTCACGCTCTTGTCTCTTAATTTCAAGATCAAGCTCTTTCATCTTGATGGCTAATATTGGGTCAATAGAAGATTCTACAGCAGGGACGATGGGAAAGCTCCCATCCGACATTGCTCCACCTTCTACATCAGGCGAAACATCCTCCTCCCCTCCAGCAGAATATTCTGAAAGAATCCCCATCTCTATGAGTGTATCATGCAATGTTTGTTTAATAACTCGTTTCGCCGCATCTCTAGACACAACAATATTAAAAAAGTCAGCAATCAACAATATATCTACTTTCCTACAACGGTCAAAGGCTTCTGCAGTAGGAGAACATGGGTTGAAGCAGGAAACAGGGTTTTAATTAGAGTGAGTATAGCCTAAAATAACAAACAAAACACAGCTAACTAAGGATTCGAGGAGCTGACTAACCTATACACAAAACAAAGATGAAAACCAACAACATAAACTTCCCTCAGCTCCCCCTCTTAACAATAACCAAGAGAAAAGATATTCAGAAATAAACAAGGCACTCACTCCCAGATGGTTACTTAAGTAGCTATATGCAAGTTTTCAGGTTTCAACAACAAAAGGAAAACTTCTAGTTATCCGCTCTAGTTAATTAGGATACTTAACACACACACACAGCCTGCAGCCCTTTTTAGCTACCCACACAGACTAGGTAAGCTAGTTAGCAACACACATTTAGCAAATAGGAACAATCACAGTACCTTTTAGTTACCCCCACCCCCCACAAGGATTTAACTATTAGGCAGTTCTCACAAATGAGAATATATGCCTACACAAAACAGGCTACAAGTATGAGCAGACAAGAAGTTTCAGTCAGGAGCTGGAGAGAAGTGATCCCCCCCTCCTGCATAGCAGCGTCTGAAGGCTCCATTTATACTGCTCCACTCTCTCAGGCATGCTCCCAACGAGCAACAGCTGGAGGTAATTAACCTGAGAGAGATAGTGAGAAAGAGGCAGAGAAGAGCACAAAACACAACACAAGGTACAAGGCCCACATTTATAATAAAAATAAATCAGACGCCCAAAGGCATAACAAATGCAAAAGAGAATGTTGTTTGCTGGTTTTACAGCTGTGAAGAAGACAATAATCCAGAACTGGTTTACACCACACATGTGTAGAAAAACATATTGGATTCGCAGCCTCCTGCAAATTGTCTCATGTGAATGTACAACGGCGCGAGTTGGTGGGGCCAGGCCTTCGACCATTGATGCTTGGCAGTGTCTTTTGTTGAATATACGTGATTATATAAAGGAGTAACTTTTGTGTTCTTGTTGTCCTTCCCTCTCCCCCTCCCTTTTGATTGGACCTTGAGATGTTGAGTATGTATCTGTTGTTTTGTTTTGTTGTATTCTGGATATTATGTTGTGTTGTGTGTGAAAAAATAAATAAAAAATTGTTGATAACAAGAAAAAAAGTTGAAATTTCGACTCATTATTGCAATGGGGCACCAAAACGTTCGAAAGTCGCGGGCCAATTTTACGAAAAGGCTATAACTTTTGAACGAAATGAGATATCTTCACCAAACTCGGTACACATGTGTATGAACTCAATCTTTGGTCAAATAAAAAAATGCACAGATCTGCTACTTGATGGCGTTAATATTCACAAATATGTTAAAAACCTACTTTTGCGAACTAGTCCTATGTTTTTTGCTCAATCTCGATCAAACCACTACAGTAATATTCTCTGGGCTCTCTAGATAAACAATTATCAAATTTTTTTTGAATTTGGTCCCTTGGTTATCTCTAACTGGGTCATTTAGAAAAGGGGTGTGGCCACATGTACTCAAAAGCCTATAAAACCTAAAGGAAAACTCAAAAGTTTCCGAAACTTGGTGAAAACATGTAACACATGACTCTTAACAAGTATGCAAAGTTTATTAGAGATCGAACTATAGGTGGCGCTATAACAGTTAAAAAGGCCTCCAAAACACAACATTTCTATAGAAAATAACCTCAAAATGTAGAACATGTTCATATATTCACACAAACACTAGATCTTCATATCATATGATAGAGCTCCTCATTCTGAGCAACTTTGCCTCTGGGACTAATGCTGTTAATCAAATTGTTCATTAAATATTCACAAATATGTTAAAAACTTACTTTTGTGAACTAGTCC
This sequence comes from Aspiorhynchus laticeps, assembly GCA_023376895.1. Classification (NCBI taxonomy): domain Eukaryota; kingdom Metazoa; phylum Chordata; class Actinopteri; order Cypriniformes; family Cyprinidae; genus Aspiorhynchus; species Aspiorhynchus laticeps. Next base: position 113,305 of record JALXFT010004611.1, on the reverse strand, counting down.
TAGGTTTTTTGCTCAATCTCGATCAAACCACTACAGTAATATTATCTGGACTCTCTAGATCAATAATTATCAAAAAATGTTGAATTTGGTCCCTTGATTATCTCTAACGGGGTCATTTAGAAAAGGGGTGTGGCCACACGTACTCAAAAGCCTATAAAACCTAAAGGACAACTCAAAAGTTTCTGAAACGTGGGGAAAACATCTGTCAGATGACTCTTAACAACCATGCAGAGATTCATGGAGATTGGACTATGTGGCGCTATAAGTTAAAAAGGCCTCAAAAACACAGAAGTTCTATAGTAAGTGACCTCAAATTGCAATAAAATGTTCATTATATTCACTTATACACTATATCTTCATATCATACGATAGATCTTCTCATTTTGAACAACTTTGCCTCTAGGATCACTGTTGTCAATCAAACTGTTCTTTACGTATTTGAGATAATTAAAAAAAACTACTTTTGTGAACTAGCCCTCAGTTTTAAACTTAAAAACAATAAAATATATATAAAATATAATATTTTCTATACATAGTATAGCCAAAGACCTATTGATACTAAAAGAAAGCCTGCAAATTCTCAAACATGTGTAAAATGATGCATAATTTCATTCAAAACAAACATGCACAATTTAAGAGAGATTGGGCAAAAAATAACACTATAATAGTTATAAAGGTTAAAAACACAATGTTGTATGAGAAATTGTAATTTATAACCTCTAGATGGCAGCGGAAGACCATTAATGGGCTTATAAAACTCTAAAACAGTACTGTTCAAAGGTTTAGTTATGGATTCATGCTTAAAATCTCATTGAGTCAAAGTTTACCATTTTGTTCTTAGAGACATATCAGTTTTTACAATTTTGCCAGATTATGATTACAGTGAAACCTGAAAATGACATCTAAACTATTCAAAAGAGAAGACTTGCAATAAGTTGTCACATATCACTTATTTCAAATATCTATATCTGCAACAAAATGTGTGTGTATGTATATCTGTGTGTGTGTGTAAATATGCTTATAGAGTATTAATATACTAGTTTAATCATTTAATTTCAGTGTGTGTGTGTATGTGTTGTGTGTCTGTGAGCCTATTTTCCATTTTGGATGTGTTTAACTGTCAGCCATACATCCAAGTTGGCCAAGACCACCTTAAGTGCTTGAACCCCGGTAATCGCTGCTTGCAGCTATATTTATTATTATTTTTGTATTATTTTATTTTAGACTGTCATCACCAAGAAATGCGGCATTAATAAATCTCAGTATTAACTAAATCTGTCTGTTAATAGTCTTAAACCACAAAACCTTATTAATAACATTTTCATAAAGTTATATTAAAAATATTTAAGAAAAAGAAATCTGGGTTGAAAAATCTGGGATATTTCTAAATATAATTCTGTCTCGCAGAGATTTTATCATGGTAATGTGCATCACAATGTTAATGTGTTTGGTCTTGGCAGAATAGATCTGCTATACTGAGATTTGCTACTGCCAATACATCCACAACATGCTGCTGTGAGCACATGTAAGAAATACTGCTGCTGCACATATAACATGCTGTAGCCTGTTACGTGCTAGCCCTCTTGTAGTCTAGAGGTAATGGGCATAGCAGTAACAAATTTTGGAGAGAGAAAGCACAGGGACCTCTTGTCTCCAGCCCCAATAACACACCTCCAAACAAAACTTATTTAAATTATTTTATTTAAATCATAAGAAAAAGATAAAAGGAAACAGAAGCTTCAGGAGGGGGCAAAGGCCAACATAACAAACAAAAAGATTTCTAACTCAGTTTTAACCATAACTTACCTATACATAAACCAAAAGAAAATAAATAACAAATTGAACTTCCCTATCTCCTTGACTACCCAGATAACCAGGAGAAAAGCAATTAAAGAAAAAGGCACCCACCTCCCTACAAGTTTCCTTACAAAAAAAAACTCTTAAACTCTAAACAAATTTACAAGTCTCCAACTAAATCCACATTAGCACCAAAGGTTAGCACTCAATAGTACCAAACATAATAAAGTAATCTGGAGCCAGAGAAAAGAAGTCCGTGTGACAGGTTACAATCTGCAACCCTCTCCCTCTCAGTTTGCTCAGACAGTGCTGGCTTTATATGCTGGCTTCCTCCTGAGTGCAGCCAATCAGTAGAGCTGAATTGAATGGGTAGCAAATCAGCAACAGGTGTATCCAATCACCTCCACGACAGTGACAGCAGTAGACAGGAGAAAAAAAAAAAGAGAAACACAATAACAAAAGCAAGCACACCACAAACACATAAAACAATCATAAATAAAATGCGTCTCAGGACGTAACACCCCCACCATTAAATTTTACAACCCATGGATTGTAAAACAAGTTACTCACAGAACTCCAATAGTAGTACAACTTAGTCGCAATTAATTTTTTTTTAAAAAACCACCCACTTAAATCTCCATCTCTGCAATCCTAGAAAGAGCATCTGCCACCACATTTTCTTTACCACGAATGTGTCGAAGATTTAGGTTATACTCCTGGACAATCAGAGCCCAGCGCATCAAACGTTGATTGGAGTTGGACATGCGGGAAAGAAAAATCAGTGGGTTATGGTCAGTATAGACATCGATAGGCACGGCACTGCTTCCCAAGTAAACCTCGAAATGTTGAAGAGCTAACAGCAAAGCGAGGGCCTCCTTCTCAATCGTGCTGTAGTGTTGTTGGCATTTCGAGAACTTCTTTGAGAAGTAGCAGACTGGGTGGTCAATGCCACGGGAATCCTCCTGCAGCAGAACTGCTCCAGCACCAGTAGCACTGGCATCTACTTGGAGTTTAAAAGGCAAATCAAAATTAGGGGCAGACAACACAGGGCATGGCAAAGGAGATCTTTTGCAGCCTTAAAAGCATTATCACATTCAGTGCTCCACTTAAAACTCTTGGTAGTACTGAGAAGGTCAGTAAGAGGTGAGACAATAGTGGAGAAATTACAACAAAATCCCCTGTAGTACCCACTCATGCCCAAAAACCGGCGTAAATCGCGCTTGTTACGAGGTGTAGGAAACTCAAGTATGGCAGCAACCTTAGCCTCAACTGGCTTAACAAAACCCTGGCCAACTTGTTTCCCCAGATATGTTACCACAGCTTTACCGATCTCGCATTTAGCAAGATTCAAGGATAAAGAGGCAGCAGCCAGTCGACTGAATACTAACTCCAAAGTCTTTACGTGTTCTTCCCAGGTTTTTGAATAGATGATTACATCATCTAAATACGCATCACAATTCGGAACACCTGACAAAACCACCTGCATAAGGTGCTGGAAGGTGGCAGGTGCATTTCTCATGCCAAAAGCTAGAACCTCATATTGTAGGAAATTTTCAGAAGTGACAAACGCGGAGATCTCAGATGCACGTGGAGTTAGGGGCACTTGCCAATAACCTTTTAACAGGTCTAATTTGGTGACATATCTAGCAGAGCCTACTCGGTCAACACAATCTTCTAACCGAGGCAGTGGAAAGGAGTCAGGTTTCGTTAAGGAGTTAACCTTGCGGTAATCAGTACAGAAGCGACCTCTTGTCTCCAGCCCCAATAACACACCTCCAAACAAAACTTATTTAAATTATTTTATTTAAATCATAAGAAAAAGATAAAAGGAAACAGAAGCTTCTGGAGGGGGCAAAGGCCAACATAACAAACAAAAAGATTTCTAACTCAGTTTTAACCATAACTTACCTATACATAAACCAAAAGAAAATAAATAACAAATTGAACTTCCCTATCTCCTTGACTACCCAGATAACCAGGAGAAAAGCAATTAAAGAAAAAGGCACCCACCTCCCTACAAGTTTCCTTACAAAAAAAAACTCTTAAACTCTAAACAAATTTACAAGTCTCCAACTAAATCCACATTAGCACCAAAGGTTAGCACTCAATAGTACCAAACATAATAAAGTAATCTGGAGCCAGAGAAAAGAAGTCCGTGTGACAGGTTACAATCTGCAACCCTCTCCCTCTCAGTTTGCTGGCTTTATATGCTGGCTTCCTCCTGAGTGCAGCCAATCAGTAGAGCTGAATTGAATGGGTAGCAAATCAGCAACAGGTGTATCCAATCACCTCCACGACAGTGACAGCAGTAGACATGAGAAAAAAAAAGAGAAACACAATAACAAAAGCAAGCACACCACAAACACATAAAACAATCATAAATAAAATGCGTCTCAGGACGTAACAAGCCTGTATGTGAAATAACCCTCCAACAAAAAGACCATAAACATTGCCCCATAAGCAATGTTCGAATTGTGTCAAAGCTCTTTGTGGGGGGGATTGTTTGGTCCCCTTAACCAGACCAAACAATCTGGTTGGTGTAGCCTACCAAACAATCACTAAGAAAATTAAATATCTAGCCTAGGGGTGTGCGATATAGACAAAATATGATATCTCGATATTTTCTGGGATTTTATCGATAACGATAATCAGACGATCTTTTCCTGAGTGTGTCGCGCTGCAGGACTGCCATGGACAGTCAAATTCTTATATTTAATGAATAAAGTCTATTAGAATAATAATACATTTGGGCTGTTACCAGAAGCTGCATCTGAAGAGGCGTTTAGATGTATTTATTTACACACTGTTTAATGCAAGACATGAATGCATTTAACCTGCAGTTACAGATTCATAAATATTGTTTTGATATTTTAATCCTAAAATGTTGAATACTGATATTTGAAATTATTTAAAAAAATGAAAAGGTACCTTAAATGTTAAATTAAAACCGCCAGTAGGTGGCAGCAAGTCACTGTTAATAAGGGAGTCATTGTGATTGAACCGAAATCATTTAATTTAGAATCATTCAACAATAAAGAAATACAGGTGGCACGGGTACATTTGTAGCAATAGCCAAAAAATGCGTATGGGTCAAAATTATTGATTTTTCTTTTATGCCAAAAGTAATTAGGATTCTAAGTAAAGATCATGTTCCATGAAGGTATTTTGTAAATTTCCTACCATAAATATATTAAAACTTCATTTTTGATTAGTAATATGCATTGCTAAGGTCTTCATTTGGACAACTTTAAAGGCAATTTTCTCAATATTTAGATTTTTTTGCAACCTCAGATTCCAGATATTCAAATACTTGTATCTCGGCCAAATATTGTACCATACATCAATGGAAAGCTTATTTATTCATCTTTCAGATGATGCATAAATCTCAATTTCAAAAAATTGACCCTTATGACTGGTTTTGTGGCCCCGGGTCACAAATTTTATTATTATTTTGTTTTTATTACAGTATTAACAATTTGCAGGTTCTGCAGTGTGTATGTATGCAAACTTTTGACCACAACATAATATGCCAATGTAAAAAAAAAAAAAATCTTGTTTTACAACATTTAATGGAATTAGAGGCAAAATATCAATAATAGGGCTGAAACGATTAGTCAACATTATCGACAACGTCGACCATAAAAAATTGGCTTGTCATTTAATGAATCGACCACCAATCTGCTAATCTTCAACATGTTTTACACTAAACAATACATTTGGATTGAACTATTTTTAGAGTTTACTATGAAAAAAATGCTGTTTTATAAGAGAAGTCACTGACTTTTTGCGACAGGTGGGATTCAGCTTACGGCACTTCCAATTCATTCCTATGGTATCCATAAACGGCAATTGAGTGCAACTCTGACTGAAATTGACTGATGTCAAGGCTGTAATGTGATTAGTTATTAAGACTCACATGATCCAAGTTAGCCGTTATGCTTTCTCCAATAGTAACTAATGCAGACCCTCTCATCTCTCAATAGTAAGATAATCTCTGACGCAGCCGAACCTGAAGCTGCTGAGCAGCGTTTGGATGAATATGTAAATATATGCTGTACGCTTTCATCTCAATAACAAAATAAACACAATAAAAATTGACAGCAGTGAGAAAGCAGCAGTTAAGAATGCATTTGATTACAGCACATGTGGATGTTTGCATGAGCTCGCAGTTTGGTACTCCAGTAAAGTCCAGTCACATCACGTTTATTTATATAGTATTTTATGCAATAGATAGTCTTAAATCAAGCAGTTTTACAGTATTAAACATGAAAAACCAGTGTCACTTTTTTTTTTTTTTTTTTTTTTATATACCCTTTTATTTAACCACACTATGACAGACAAGACCAGGGGACAGAGAAAACAAGAGAGAGAAAGAAGAAAGAAGAAAGAAGAAAAAAAAAAAAAAAAAAAAAGGTTGTGGGGAAAGTCAACAGAGAAGGGGGAGAGAGAGAGAGAAAAAAGGAGAATGGGGGATAGAGAGAGAGAGGAAAAATAAAAAATAAAAAAAATAACAGAAAACAAAAAAAACAAACAAAAAAAAACAAACAAAAAAACCCCAAAAAAACAGCTTCGATACCTGCTGACAAAAAGAGAAAACAACAGAAGAAAACAACAGAAGACACAACATCAGAGAGACTGCAGCAACAACCAACATCTGTATGAATCACAATAAATTCTAAATGTTAAATGTTATTGAGCAGCACACATATCTAATATTACAAAATAAGTTTTGAAGCAACAGCAGATCAAGACAATGTGTGTCTGTGAGCACCTGTTTTTACACCAATGTGAATGCTTTAGTGTACACCTGTGTGTGTGAGCGCGCTTGTGTTCATAAGGTTCCTCCATGTAAATGTTTAATAGTGTGTGTGGGGAACAACAGCCCCATCCCGCAAGGCATGAAGCAGGCATGGAAAAGACCCGGGCCCCAAACATCCGGGGCCCCCCAGGGCACGGGACCCCCAGGAGAACCACCGCAGGGACAACCGCGGCCTCCACCCAGAAAAGGGCAGAGGAGAGCCCGAAGGTGGGACCTCCGACAGCCACAGTGTAGACGCCCCAGGGTGCCGTGGCGGCAAGCCCGCAGGCTCCACCGGCAGCCGACCACACCAGGGCAGACCGGGCTCTGGGCCCGGAGACCCAAAGGCCCCCCAACCCCCAATCGGGGCCCAGCAAGGCCAGTAGGGCCAGGCCCCGCCAAGCGACCGCCGAGAGTGGGCCGGCGCTCACCTGAGCATCCTGCCCCGGCGCGAGAAACCACCAACGCACCGGCGGCATCCTCCACCGGCAGGGCATGGTGGTGGGGTGGGGGTCGACTGAGATGATGAGTGAGGTGGAGTCTAAGGCCCGACCTGACACATAGACGTAGACGAACAAGCACACATATACACAAGCATACGTTCCCACCCTCATGCACGCAAACGAATATTCACACCCTCGCCCCACATGTAGACACACAAAAATTGACACGGTACCCACACTCACACTCCCCATATGCACTCTATACTCCTAGATCCAGGCACCACCACCCCCAGAGGGGTAGTCAGCGCCCGATCCCGGAGCTGAACCCCCTTCGCTCTGGCGTGGGGACAGGAAGACCACCCCGGTCCCCGCAGCAGCAGAGAAAACCAACAGCCCAGACCCCGACCGGGCGGCCAGCTCATCCTCACAGCCCCGGCCCCAGACAGAGAACAGAGAACAGGGGTGTGAAAAAAAAAAAAAAAAAAAAGACCCCATGCCTCACCTCACCCGCTCAAATGTAGTGTTGGTGTGTGTTGTTCTAAGGTGCTTTAAAACAGGGGTGCTTTAAAACAGGGGAGGGGCACCCTCCACAAGCTTGTGTCAGCTCGTCCCCTCCCTAGAGCCCTCAATGTCTATGTGCAACTTAAAATTGAGAAGTGGGCACTGGCACCAGAGGGAAGGCTGAATGAACAGACCGCCCTCCGGATGCCATTCAGTGTGCCCACCCCCAAGGCCCTATATGTATGTGTCATGTGACAGTAAGTAATGAGAATGTCTAAGCTGTAATGTGTGATTGAGATGCAGGCGGCCACGAGGAGACAGAGGAGTACCACCTCCCCCGCATCCCAGCGACGCACCCGCACCTCAAAACCCTACCTATGTGTTGGTGTGATGGAGCGGGAGAAGTGAAGCCTTAGGGATGGGGAGGAAAGCATCAGAGGGGGCAAAATACCCCCCCCTCTGGAGCCAGCTCCCCCGCTGACCCCCATAGGCACCCCCGTTACCCCAAATCTGCCCAGGGCGGGGGGCCCAGGCCCATCCAGACCAGGGCCCATGGCAGCCCGGGGCGGCCCACCAGACCCCACAGCAGAGGAAAAACTACCCCACCCCATCATTCAGTCAGCTCTCAAACTACATAAGACAATAAGACACCCAGGTAAAGCCCGTTTACCCCGCCTCTATTGGACCCCCCCCCCCCACAATCCACCACCCACCCCCCCTGCGGAGGCAACGATGCATCGAAGACCCCCACACCAGAGCCGGGCCCAAGCGCATGCACCAACCCATGCTCCCGGCGGCACACCAACCAGGACCCAAGCCCCCCAGGCCCAGCCGTAACCCCAACGCTGAGGCAGAGCGCCCCCAGAACCCCAAGCCCCCCCCTGACCAACCCCGGAACAGTGCGGCCGCCAGGGCTGGCAACCTACATCCGCCGGCACAGACATCCCCAGCAGCGCCGCATGCAGCCGCCAGAAAAACAGCACCCAAGAGTCACCAATACCCCATCCAGGCCAAGGCCACAGCCCCAGCGCCGAACCCCCCAAGAAACCCACCCCCAGGGAACCCCCAGATGCCCCAGGCCCATATCGCCACCCCACGCCAACAACAAAAACCACAGCTGGACAGAATCGGGACCCCCACTCACACTAGGTGATGGAGCTGATCAAAGGAGCCCAGAGAGATTGATCTAATGTGGCAGCAGAAGCTGTGTCAAGACTAATATAATCCCACAAATAATCTCTATATTGGTTGATATTAAGATTATTTTTATTTTTCCAGTTCATGAGGACAGTCTTCTTAGCAATGCATAGGGCAGTGAAAGCCATGTAGATTGTGTTACCTTCTGTAGTGACACCATCTAGGTCGCCCAACAAGCAGACTAAAGGAGAGGCTGGAATAGAACATTTAAGACACTGTCAGTATATATAACCAGTGTCACTTTCAATTAGAATTACAACTTGATTTTCTGTTATAAAGCAGTTAGCATATATATATATATATATATATAATATAATCAATATAATCAATAATCAATATAATCAGTGATGCGCGGATGGCGGTTATATCCGCGGGCGCTGCGGATAATCCGCGGGTCGGGTAATAAAAAAATGCATTCTGATTATTTGCGGGTGGGCTGCGGGTGGATAAGATAAATCATTAATGATGCAAATATTAACTACATTTTCTAAATAGGCTACAGAAATTGAATAAACTGTAAATTAACATATTAATGTTATTCAACAAAACATTATTTAGTCAAGAGCAGTGAGAGATTTCCTCTGTCTTTTGTTGTTTGATTAACATTAATGACAGACGGCACAGCTTTATTAGGCTGCTGTCACAAGACCTATTTCACGGATCTAATACTTATACACATGCGTATTCTTTCGCAACTGTTTACATTAACTGATGACAAAACTGACAGTGCTTATGAGGATACTTGCCAGGACGACCATTTTGACGTCATTTTGTGTGTATTTGGCCACTTAAGAACAACAAGATTTGCTTGCAAACTCAATTTGGTACTTGCAGAGCACGCTTTGGATGTGACTGTGAGCGCACAGAAAAGTGCCTCTGGAGAGCACGAGTACCGAATGGCTTAAAAGGACGTGAAAATAATACATTTTTGTGACAATGCAACAATGACCGATTAGGCAATTGACAATTCTGTCAACTGTACCGAAACGCGAGCTAAAGTCTTGTATCGCAGCGTGCAGCTCTAGATGCGCCGATGTGAAGAGAAGGTCAAAGAGAGAGGACACAGTACAGCTGAATCACTCATGCTGTTTTCAAATGACTGACTTGATCTGATGGTTTGTGTGGATTAATTTACTCATCTAACCTATACGCTATGCGCCGATGTGAAGAGAAGGTCAAACAGAGAGGACGCCGTACAGCTGAATCACTCATGCTGTTTTCAAATGACTGACTTGATCTGATGGTTTGTGTGGATTTATTTACTCATCTAACCTATACGCTATATTGAATAAATGTTTTGCAGTAATTTCCCTCATTTTAAAGTTGAAAGCTCCGGGAATGAATAATGCTATATATGCGCAATCCCGCACCAAAATTCAGGACCTAATTAAACATAATTCTATTATACAGAGAATTGTGAAATAGATTTCCATGACTTTTCCAAAACTTTCTGGGTTTCTTTATTTTTCCAAAACTTTCCAGGCCTGGAAATTGCCGTTTTAAAATTCCATGACTTTTCCGGGTTTTTCATGACCATACGAACCCTGATTGTGACGATCAGGTGCGGTTATCTAAATCAGACAAAAATATTGGTGCTAGAGTAGACAATGTGCAGCTTGTATAGCAGTACAAATTTACTGTCCTCTAAAAATAACTCGGCATATAGCCATTATTGTCTAAATAACTGGCAACAAAAATGAGTACACCCTAAGTGAACATGTCAAAACTGTGACCAAAGTGTCAATATTTTGTAGGGGCACCATTGTTATCTAGCACTGCCTTAATCCTCCTGGGCATGGAATTCACCAGAGCTGCACAGGTTGTTGCTGGCATCCTCTTCCAGTCCTCCATAATGACATCACGGAGCTGTTGGATGTTAGACACATGGTGCTTCGCCACCTTCTACTTGAAGATGCCCCACATGTGCTCAATAGGGTTCAGGTACTTGGCCACTTCATCACTTTCACCTTCAGCTTCATCAGCAAGGCAGTTGTCATCTTGGCGGTGTGTTTGGGGTCGTTATCCTGTTGAAAAACTGCCGTTCGGCCCAGTTTCTCAAGGGAGGGCATCATCTTCTGCTTCAGAATGTCACAGTACACATCGGAATCCATGTTTCTCTCAATGAACCGCAGCTCCCCAGTACTAGCAGCACTCATGCAGCCCCAGACCATGAAACTACCACCACCATGCCTGATTGTAGGCAAGATACAATTTTCTTGTTACTCCTCACCAGGGCATCACCACACATGCTGGACACCATCTGAGCCAAACAAGTGTATCTTAGTCTCATCAGACCACAGGACATGGTTCCAGTAATTCATGCTCTTGGACAGGTTGTCTTCAGCAAACTGTTTGCAGGTTTTTGTGAGCCAGCTTCAGAAGAGGCTTCCTTCTGGGACGACGGCCATGCAAACTGACTTGTTGCAGTGTGCGGTGTATGGTCTGAGCACTGACAAGTTGACCTTCTGCTTCGGCAACCTCTAAAGCAATGCTGGCAGCACTCATGCATCTGTTTTTTGAAGCCAGCTTCTGCACCTGACACACAGCAAGAGGACCTAACATCTTTGATCGACCCTTGCGAGGCCAGTTCCGAGTGGAACCAGTCTTTGAAAACCCCTGTATGACACTGACCACTGTACTGTAACTCAGTTTTAGGTTGTTACTGATCTTCTTATAGCCTAGGCCATCTTTGTGGAGAGCAACAATTCTAATTCTCAAATCCTCAGAGAGTTCTTTGCCATGAGGTGCCATGTTGAACATCCAGTGGTCAGTATGAGAGAATTGTACTCAAAGTACTCAAATTGTACACCAAATTTTAACTGCTCTAATATAAGACACACAAATTTGTATAGTCCTGTCAAGCAGACAAAAACATGAACATGATGAATAGGACATGTGGCTTTGCATGGTTATACGACATATAGCTGTTATCACTTGGGGTGTACTCACTTTTGTTACCAGCTTTTTTGACAATAATACCTTTTTTTAAGAAAAGTACCTGATGATGCAGTGTTACATATATGGCAGTAAAAATTTGGTTGTAGTTTCATTTTGAATCTTTTGTAAGGAGTTATGTATGCTCTATGAATGACTTTGAAGTGAATAAGATGATGAGCCAAGCTTTTAGATGTTAAGCTGAGGTTAGACCACACACTCTCCCAGTCAACAGATAAATTAAGGTCAGATAATTCCCTATTCCAAATAGTTTTAATAGAAAGAGGTTTTGTAATGCAATCAATAATCTTATTAAACATCAAAGAAACAGATGGCCGACCAGCAGATGGTGCAATCCAATCCAGCATAGGATGAGAGGAAATGGGAAAAGTCCACGGAACTCCATACGCTTTGAGAGCAGAACGTAATTGAAGAAAGACAAAATATGCGGATGCGGGTAGACAATATTTGGTTCTTAATGTTTGAAATGAACAGAGGCCCTGGTTATCATATATATCACCACACGTGTTTACCCCTAAAGAAGACCAAGAGTGTTGGACAAATGGACGATTTCCGCATACAAAATTAAGATTGTGCCATAAAGGTGTACTGTTACAAAATTTGAAGGGTCCTCCTATCCGACGTTCAATAGTTTTCCAGATTTTAATAGAGTCAGCCACAACCGGACCAAATTTACAATTATCACCTTTTTTTCCTGTGCCAGTAAATAAAATATCTTGAAGTCTATTTGGTTTAACCTTGTCAGCTTCAATCACCCTCCATGAAACTGTAGATTGAGGATCAACCCAATTATGAAGAGCCTTAAGCTGGAACGACCAATAAAACAGTTCAAAATTTGTTACAGCCAGTCCTCCTGCACTATTAGGATGTTGTAATGTGGTAAGTTTAATTATAGGGCATTTATCATTCCAGATAAACTTAGAAATTATGGAGTTGATGTCCTTAAAGTAGCCTGGAGGGGGAGAAAGTGGTAGCATAGAGAAAATAAATAAATTGAGGTAACAAATTCATCTTAACAGTGGAGATTCTTCCTTGGAGAGAGACTTTAAAATTCTTCCATCTTTGAATGTCATTTTTGACCTTAACTAAAATATTATTAAAATTGTCTCTGGCAATCTTATGAATGTTTTTATACATGGTAATGCCCAAATAGGTGAAAGATTCCTTAATAGGGATAAATTAGGGTATAGCATCATTGACTTTAACATTGTTAATTGGCATTAAAGCAGATTTTCTCCAATTTATTTTATATCCTGATAATCTACTAAAATTATCAAATTCCTTAATTATACTAGAGACTGAAACGTCAAAGTGGTCTAAATATAGAATAATATCATCAGCTTATAATGAAATACTATGATTATGATCATGAATCTTAATCGATACTTCAGATTTCCTGATGGCTTGAGCTAAGGGTTCAAGAGATAGACAAAACAATAAGGGGGAAAGCGGACATCCCTGCCTCATTCCCCGCTGTAAAGGGAACAGGGGGGAAATAATATTACCAGTTATGACTGATGCTGCAGGTGAGTGGTATAATGTCTTAATCATAGAAATGAAGTGTTCACCAAAGCCGAAACATTGCAGAACTGCCCACATATAATTGAACTCTAGCCTGTCAAAGGCTTTTTCTGCATCAAGTGAAAAAAACGCACAAGGGCTCGGATGCGAATCTGCAAAGTCAAGAATATGAAAGAGTCTACGCATATTGTCAGACGCATTGCGCCCCTTGATGAAACCGGTTTGGTCCTCCTTGATCAAGTGTCAAGTGTTAAGTGTCCCTACCAAATCCCAAATTTCTAAATATAATTCAGGGGGAGACCATCTAGACCCGGCGATTTGCCCTTTTGAAGACTTTTTAGAGAGACGTGGAGCTCCTCCATACTTAATGGGGCCTCCAAAGATTCTTTATCCATCTGTGAGATCCGACGCAATTCCAATTGATCTAAATACTGCTTACAAATTGGTTCATCCAAATCTGTTTCGGCTTTATACAGATTTATGTAAAAACCTTTAAATATGTCATTAACTGCCACAAGGTTCGTGGTGACCTGATCATCCGATTATTTTTTTGCGCTAATATATGCCTTGGACTCGCATTCTTTCAGCCTAAGGGCCAATAAGTGACTAGGTCTCTCTGATTCAATTTTGCCTAGTCCTATGTAAGATAAATTCCGCCATTGAGTGTGAAAGTAAATCATATTCGTCTTTTAACGAGGACAGCTGTGTAGCCTGTTGCTCAGTAAAATGTTGTTTTTGTAGGTTTTGTAATGATTGGATTTTATTTTCTAATTGTGTAAACTGGTGAATTTTCGCTTTGGCAAGAGTAGAAGAGAAAGATATACAGAAACCTCGTATAGCACACTTAGTAGTTTCCCGCAGTATTTGAGGATCCACATCAGAGGGCATATTAATTTCAAGAAATTCCTTTATGTATTCTTTTAGAGAAGTAATGAAAGTCTGATTACTTAGTAATAATATGTTAAAGCGCCATCTAGAGGACTTGGCTTTAATATCGGAAAGAGAAATATTGCATAACACTGCAGAATGATCGGATAGTAAAATTGGTAATATAGAGATGGAGGAATTAGATGAAATTAAAGATGGGCTGAATATCTGAGATGTCTGAATTCTGAATTCTGAATTCTCCAAAGGTCGATTAAGTTGAGCTCAGTGATAAATTTATTTAGTAATTTAGAGGATGGATTGGCTGTTGTATCAGATTGAGATTTATCTAAAGCAGGATTTACGACAGCATTAAAATCACCACCCACCACAAGAGGGTATTCAATCTGCTCAAGTAGAGTTTTGGAAACATTTGTGAAGAATGCACTGTCTGTCTCATACGGACCGTAGATAGAGACCAATGCTAACCTAGTATTATGTATTTTGCAAAGGATAAAAACAAATCTACCCTCCTCATCATTTCCGAGGTGTTCAATCGTTAAATGTAACTTCCTGTTAACAAGGATAAGCACCCCTTTAGTTTTATTAAGAGCACAGGAGAAGGCTGCCAATTTATAATACTTATTCTGGAAACGTGCCACGTCAGATTGTTTTAGATGTGTCTCTTGTATTAGGACACAGGAAATATATTTACGGTGTAGATATTCTAACACATGGGTTCGTTTAACAGCAGAATTTAAACCATCCACATTCAGTGATAAAATATTTAGAGTATGCATTGAATATTCAAAGTCCCAAAATTGTATTCAGCAAATGAAGAAAAGCAAAAGCACTCCCATTCTGTAAATAACATGTAAGCGCTGTTGCGCATTCTAGATACCAAACCACCTAGCTGGAAAATCCTTTTAGAAATAAGGTAAAATAAAAAAAAATATGAATGTCTGTTGTAAAAAATAAAAGCCACAAATAAACAGGAACAAGGAACAACTATAAACAGGAAACAACTCAGACCGCACATTACCGAGAACCTAGGTCTGATTGAGCAACAAAAAATGGTAATGATACGTAATGATACTTCAACGCAAGACATGTCCCCCGAAAGGCTCACCCAGCCAAAAATTATTTGTAATTAAAGCTACTCTTTACTAGTCCCCTCCAAAAAAGAAAAAATGGTGTTAGTCTTACCAGCAAAGAGACAGTTGTGTCGGATAAATAGAAACAATATCCCAGGGGGAGAGAGGAAATAAAAAAATAAAAAGAGATTTAGCAAGTATCCATCTCCACCCTGCCACCATCTTCTCCCGGGCAGTTGGGATCGCCTCCATTCCGGCCTTCAAGCCCCTCCCGCCGCGTCGAAGAGATGATGGCCGCTGTTTTCCCGTTGCCTTGTAGAGCCTCAGCATATGACTTCCTCTGCGACAGAGAGCTGATAAAATCCTCGGCTTTCTGAGGAGAGTCGAAACTTCTCTAGTCACCCTTGTACCGTTGCTTAATTGCCGCCGGATAGGTGAGGAAGGGCTGGAGACCAAGCGCTGTCGTCTTCTTCAAAACCGGATTAAAGGCCTTTCTCCTGATGGTTGTGGCTGGACTAAAGTCGGGAAAAAATAGTAGTGTGACATTGTCCTGCGTGCATTTCACCGGATAAGCCTGGCGAGAACCTTTCAGGATATCCGATCTGTCATGCCATCTTAGTACACGGAAGATGACAGTACGCGGCCGATCTGAGTTTTTCCTTCCGTCATATTCGCGATGTGCCTGGTCAATCTCGATGTCACGGTCCCTCAAGGAAGGGATCCACTTGGAAAGATTAACTCTCTGGCAACCTCACCAGCCGTAAGTTATTCCTCCTGCTCCTATCCTCCATATCCATCATCTTCTCGGTGAGTCACTCCAGCTGATTTCTTAAGTCTGTGACTGTCCTCCTATCCTCACGTGCAGCTGCCTGAACGGAATCAACCCGGTCACGTGTCAGCTTCGCTGCGGTAGCTATCGCCTCAATCTCCGCTCTCAGCTCTTTAACAGAATCGTTAGTCACTTGTATGTCCGCACGCAGTTCATGCAATGCTGGAATCAGCACAGAGTCCACCGCATCTCTTACTGCCGAAGTCACAACCTGCTCTTTAAATGCTAGCTTGATACCGTTAGCGATAGCATCGTCGAGATCCTCTCTGGAGATGGTGGAATCTTTGAATTTTTTCTTCTTTGGCGATAGCTCAATCTCTCCTTTCCGATCGCACTTGACTGCTGAAATACTCATGATAGGTCCAATGCAGAGTGTTTCGAAATTTTTCTGACTGGATAATATAATATTTGACAAAGTGATCAGAGCGAAAGACTACGCGTGCATCGCTGTCGAAGGGTCACGTGATCTCGATTATCAGGATTTTTGTGCAGATTAACATCTTGGAAAGGAGAGCTGGTTATGTAGCCTAGTCTTAATGTGTCGCGTTTCAGTCACTATTTCATATTAATTCAGTTGTCTGACAACAGAAACAGTAAACTATACCAATGAAAGAGAGAATTTAGCTGCATCAAAATACAGTATGTGGGCACAGAGAGGCAAACAAATGTAATAATAACTAATAAATGTACATTTTGCATGTTCAGAAGAAGTGAGCTGCCCTGTCCTGCAAAAATGTAAACAGGTTTGTGTAAGTAAATTGCTCAGTGCAAAGAAAGAGAAGTAATGGGAACCTGGAATTTCTTTTTTCATGTGTCTAAAAGACACAAACAAGTTCTTTGAAAAACATCTATGACCTTTGAAACATGTCTACTCTTCATGCTCTATGTTGACTATGATTTCAATAATTATAAATATACATTTGCATAAAGCATCCCTATTTGTCCATAACCATGTTGATTAGAGTATTAAAAACTTGAAAAATATTAATTTAAGGTACAAGAACAAATATAAAAATGTGCGATTAAGTTGCGATTAATCACGAGTTAACTCATGACAATCATGCGATTAATCACGATTAAAAATACTCGATTGACAGTAATATATATATATATATATAGTTAATATCAGAGAAAAGTTAATGTATGATCATGAAGTCATTAACTATTAAAGTTAGCTTGCATGCGATTGATTATGACTATGATATTTATCTTAATGATAGATAGATATTATATCGACGATTAAATGATATGAAATATATTAACTGACCATGATCTATACTATATATATTTATATATATATATATATATTATATATATATATATATATATATATATATTTTTTTTCATTAAAGTAATGTTTGGTTTGCAGAAATCAAACTGTTTTGATTATCATAACCCTATAAGGTATTTTAAGAGAGATTATGTTGTGAATAAAATAGTTTATCCACAAATAAAATGTCTTATCACTTACCTTTATTTTGTTTCTTATCCATATGACTTACAAAAGGATATGTTAGGCAGAATTGTATAATTCAGTTCCTTTTTCATATAGCTAATTGGTGAATGAGAGAGTTTCTCTGTCATCTCATTTTGTGTGCTAAATATATCTCACGAGTTCACCCTTATATCTAATCTGATAGCAAATAGTAAGCATATTTTGGTGTGCTGTCCTGGGGGAGGGCTTCGAGCCAGGAATATAGCCTGAACCCAAATAACTCCTAATATGGGATAAAAATAGATTAGGAGTGAGGAGTTGGGGTGGCGGAGGAATGCTGGAAAACTGTCATTGGAAAGAGGTAGGTAGGCTGCATATATATATATATATATATATATATATATATATATATATATACAGTATATATATAAAAGAGTCCATGTTACACCTCTCTTTATCTCCTTGCACTGGCTGCCGGTTGCAGCTCGCATCAAGTTCAAAACAATGATGCTTGCATATATAACAGCCACAGGCTCAGCACCCGCCTACTTCCACTCACTATTACGAATCTACATCCCCTCCAGAAGTCTGAGATCTGCTACTGAGCGACGCCTCGTGGTACCATCAAAGAGAGGCTCAAAATCACTCTCCAGAACATTCTCGTTCACCATTCCTGGCTGGTGGAATGATCTTCCCACCCCTATCCGGAATGCTGGATCCCTGTCAATCTTCAAGCAACAACTGAAAACTCATCTGTTTCGACACTACTTGACTTCATGCTAAAAAAAAAAAAAAAAAAAAACTTTATCTTTCTCCCTATTTATTCCTTCCCTTGCTAGCTTTTACTTATTTGAACAATGCCTGAGACTTGGTGTTACGAGCACTTACTCTGTCTGATTGCCTCTTCAAGATAAATCGCTTTATGTATTCCCCAATTGTAAGTCGCTTTGGATAAAAGCCTCTGCAAAATGACTAAATGTAAATGTATTTGTATATATAAATATATATATATATATATGTATATATATATATATATATATATATGTATATATATATATATATGTATATATATATATATGTATTGTGCTAGTTAGGAAGGTTAGCTAAATGAGTTACACCTGTGCCAAATTGGTTGATTATCTGATTGTGCTCCTCCCGAAACTTGTTAATAAAACAAAATTTATTTGTATAAATTAATTGTATAATAATTGTAATTTCATAATGTGATTTTCAAAAGCTGGGGTCCGTTTTTCATACCTCGCTTAATGTATCTGAGATGATTTGAAAGATGATTTAATCGTGATAACTGATCTCTGGCTAATTTGGTTCTTCAAAGGAATTTGCGTATTAGATTAAAATATCTGGATTAAGTTTAAGTCTAAGATTACTGCGCGTTCTCGTGTTCCCCGAAAAGGGCAGATGTATCGATACTCGAAACCACGATCAGCAATGCAGTGATTGGCTGGTGCCAAGACAGCAACGTAATGACATCATATCATTAAAAAAGACACCTGACTAAAGAGTTGACAAATTTCTGGACCTTTATAAGGAAACAGCCAAGCGAACAAAACTAAATATATAGATATAAATAGATAAATGAGAAATAGATAAATGAAATGTGCACTGTTTTTAATTTATTTGTAATTTTTTTTACATGATTCCCAATTATTTATATTTATGACTTCTAGTAGCCTATTTGTACAGGCTTTAAATTTTTATTTTAATGTCGTAATTAGCAATCATTTAATTTTATCTTTGAAGCAGATTTGTTACGTCACATTATTAATTAAAGTTTCTTAGAGTTATCTGCATCTCGTGCGCTCCATCAAGCCACTCCCATAATAGCTGTCTGTCACCACTCAAATTAATGCACGGCTCAAATTATCTGTATAGCATGTGTGTAAGACTCCAATACAATTATAAAGTAATTATTTTATCACTAATAAATCTTTCAATGAGTAAAACTGGCTGTGTCTATAGTATTATAGACTACACAACGTTGTTATCTTATTTTCAAATTAATTTTTAAATTATTATTATTTTCAATTATTGTCCCTGGACCAGTAGGGTACTCTTGTAATAAAGTAGCGGTGACTGGGACCTATTTTAAGTATCAATTCTGCTTAAAAAGTTGCAATCTAATCCTGTTTACATGAAATAAACCTGCTCCCGAGCAGGTTTAAGTTTACGGACCTGTTGCTATGACAGCAAGTCTAGGATGAGCTTCGAAGAACCAAATGATCCAAGATCAAGCGAAATCGTCAACCATCAAATCCAGCTAACTGAGTTAGCAACGTATGAAGAATGGACCCCTGAAGTAATTACCTTTATTTATTAAAGTAAAGGATCTGCTGTTTTTTTGGTAAAAATTAACCAGTTTTTTTTTCAGAGCAGGTGATCTCCACACTTTCTCCAGCTCTGAAAATAGTTTTTCCCTTCGAGTTGATCTTTTGCACTCCAAATGTGGTTGACTTCAACTCACAGGTTACTTCTGTACAAGACATAATCATAGAACTAAGGGTAAGAAGAGATGATGCACCAAAAATCTGTTAAACTAGATCTGATTTGTCTTTTGCAGGATGTTTTTTATTAAAATTATTATTTTTAGCACAAACAAATGCTACACAAAGATATAACTGTCTCATGTATATTAAATGCTGAAGTACATTCACAACTAGTCGACACTCTCTAAAGCTACATAAATGTAGTCAAATGTTTTGAGAAATACATATAATATAACATTTATATTGAAGTCGGTAATATCAGAATAATATTAAAATGATGTTCAAATAAATAATTACAAAAAAAAAGGGGGAAAAAAATCACTTGCCTTGACACTGGGCAAAATTTAAGGAAAGCAACCAAAAGCCAAGGAGTTTTACAGGAACTCTCATTTTGAGGTCAGTTCACAAGTAACTTTTTTTGGACTGTCTTTGAAACTCTTGCCTGCTTGTCGAAAAGACATCTTTCTTACACAAGATCTCTTTGTGCACAAGCAATATTTCCTGTAAATGAGAAAACAAGCAAAAAAAATCTTATCTGATGCAGCAACTCATGTTTGTCATTTGGACAGACCGAAAAGTTACCTTAGAGAAGTCAAACTTCTTGAGTCATATGTTTGTGACATATGAACAGGAAATAAAGTGCAGGTTTCAAAATAATTGTCATGTTCAGTGCTGAACTCTGCAGCTTAATCCTGTGAATCCTCATGATGTTTTTAACTGGTTAATGTACTTTATATGATTGATTCAAGAAGAATATTATGTGATTAATGAATCTGCCCCATTAGTGAAATGAAAAAAACAAAAAAGATTCACAACACTGTCAAGCTTTCAAACATTACAGTTGTACAGTCCTTGCAAAATATGTTTGTTTCTGCCATTGCAAAATGTGTCCATTAGAATTGAGCAATCTGTTGAACTGCTAAAAAAATAGAGGCAGAAGAAGAGTTTGACACCTGAAGCATTTGTTTCTGCTTAAATTGTTGTTGTCTCCTAGATGACCTAAGGAAGGTTTCTTAAAGTGCACAGTACTCTACATAGTAGACTTATGTATATGTATAGACTTGACAGTACATTAAATGATTAACACATAATGTTAACTGCTGTCAGTTATTGAGTTTTATCTCAACCAAGAAAAAGAAAATACACACAGTGCCTTTCTGGTGTATTGACTGTCAAAAATATATATTTTTAACAATTTCATCAGAATATACTGTAAAGCTATTAACAAGCCAAACCCTGAACCACTAGTTAACCCTCTGGAGTCTAAGGTAATTTTGGGGCCCTTGAGATGTTTTGACATGCCCTGATATTTGTGCTTATTTCAGCTACTTAAAACATACTATTGACCAACATGTATTTTTTTTTTGTATTCAGCACAAACTGTGCTACAATAATATGTGACCAAGATGGATGTACATGTTTGCATTTTTTAGAAAAAAAATATAATGCGTGGTTAGTAAGTTTTGGGGGAAAAATGTAGCTGAAATAAGGCCATAAAACCCACACTAAATAGTTCTGAATAAGACTTTAGAGTAATCAGTCTTGTAGGCTAGAATATTTACTTCAAAATTATGTGAAAATCATTCTGCTTACTTATTCACAGAAAACAATATATTGATTACATTTTTTAAAGATGTTTTGTGATCGAAAGTGGTTTTGTGATATATGCGAGCAAGTGGCAATGGCCTTGAATATTAAGTGACTCTCACCTGAGAGACAAAGGGCCCTCCCCCTAATGGCCCATCAGTGTGACTGTGACTTTGAGGCAGGTAAGAGAGAATGTGAGGAGATTGAAAAAATGTTTTTTATTAAATTACTTGTATTTTATTTACAACACAGTATAATCAAAACATACATAATGCGAGTCAAAGACACATTATTGTGCACACTGATCTAACCGGACTTTGTGAATGGACTTTGAGTCATTCCTGCAACATATTATGTTCAACAAGTGAAACAAGTAAATCATACCTGATATTTACATGTGTTATTTACAGTGTTGGGGGTAACGCATTACAAGTAACGCGAGTTACGTAATAATATTACTTTTTTCAAGTAACTAGTAAAGTAACGCATTACTTTTTAATTTACAAGAAAATATCTGAGTTACTTTTTCAAAAAAGTAGCGCCAGTTACTTTTTTCCCCATTTATTGACTTATAGTTATTGAAAAACTAACTGAAATAAAATAATAATTAACAAAAATTAACAATCGTTTTCATAATCATTACCTTCTCACCCCTTGGCGGAAAAATATTTGAGTTGTGTGACAGTTTAGAGAAATACCTGTAAATGGCGCATCACACACATTGGGTTATCTGACGGAGAGACGCAAAGCAGTTTAAAGCAGAGTCCTGCACCGGTCCTGTTTGCTAAACGTGCACCTGCAGTACTTAACAGAACACCCGACCCGTTATCCCACAGCAGCACTAATTTAATTCTGTACCAGACCAGAACCGTTTGACATAAAGACCGCGAGTCGCGACCCGAACCACACACGCATTAATCTACAACATCAGGGAGGCAAACTTATTCATTTTCTCGTGTAACACAAGCAATCAAACCAACATTAGGTATTCTAAGTTGGTGCTTTGACGATAAACAGACACGCAGAGCAACGTGATAATTAACAGAAAAAAAAGATGAGAACGTGCATCCTTTCTGTAAACAATACAAAACTTGGCCGAGCATCTCATGATCACTCTGCCAAACTTTAGAACAAATATGCATAGGCTAAATCACATCATACACATACTTATAATTCTTCATAAATAAAGAAAAGAACATATTCAAATATGAGCCTTTACTGCGATTGTCGTTATTATTGAATTTCATTAGTCATAATTCATTAGATGATTTATGCGCGGCTGTTCATGGAAAAGTGAGCAAGACCCGACAATACCATGATTATGGTTAAATAAGAAAAAAGACATCTAATATAACGAAATTAGGCTACATTTATTTTCATATTAATATCTCAACACTCCATTAGATTACATTATCGTAACTTGTGTAGATTTACGCGTTTCAGCATGCGTTAATTTTGTGTCGCTAAACGTTTGCCTCAATAAGGTTAAATTATGCCTAAGTCTTTCTTTGGCCTTCGCCCTGGAAGTGATCTGTTGATTCTGCTAAACTTTAATTAAAACCGAAACTAAACTATATAAAAACTAAATAAAAATGTGTTCACAAAATAAAAACTAAACTAAAACTAACAAAAATATTAATGAAACTAATAAAAACTAAACTGAATTTTATAGCAAATTTGAAAACGATATTAAAATAAAACGAATTTAAAAATGCAAAACTATAATAACCTTGGTGTGAACATGCTGTTACTGTAGTTATAGACTAAAAAATAAATGTACTTTAATTCATCCCACTGGCAAAAAAACTGATTTAGTATTCATCAAAATGAATTAAAACGGTGAAATGCAAACACAGAATATGACACAAACCTGCAATAATTAAATATGTTAAACAACACAAATGTATCTAATCCCATTTTATTAACCAATGTCTTTGCTGCTGACCTTTGATGATCCAGTTCAATCATACTGATAAGAAAAAAAATGACTTTAGATAAACTAACAATTGTGCTTCATTGTTTTTTTTTATTGCTGAAGAGTGTTGAACTTCTTCTCCTGCGCTCTACTTTTCACACGTGAATTTACTCTTCTTTCAGCCTGAGGTTTATTCATTACACTTTTTGGTGTGAAAGGGCTTTACATTTGCTATAATTACAACTTCTTGTATTAAAAACAATCAAGCCCTGCTCATATTTAAAAAGTAACGCAAAAGTAACGCAAAAGTAACGTAACACATTACTTTCCTAAAAAAGTAACTAAGTAACGTAATTAGTTACTTTTTTAGGGAGTAACGCAATATTGTAATGCATTACTTTTAAAAGTAACTTTGCCCAACACTGGTTATTTAAGTGTTTCTGCTTCTTTCCATGGATTCAAGAAGAAAAAACAATCAGTAGTCAAGGAGCTTCTTTTACTATAGAATATCAGTGTAGTTGAATATCTGATGTTGGTACAGCGCTCTCAGAGGAAAACAGTTTCAAGAAAGTCATCAGGATTCATCTGTGGTGCAGGTATCTGATTCAATAAAATACAAACAACCAAAAAAAAAACATTTGTGAGCATGTTAATATCAGGAGCATCTGTATACAGGTGCATCTCAATGAATTAGAATGTCGTGAAAAAGTTCATTTTTTCTTGTAACTTATTTCAAAAAGTGAAACTTTCATATATTTTAGATTCATTACATGTAAAATAAAACATTTCAAAAGTTTTTTTTTGTTTTAATTTTGATGATTAGAGCTTACAGCTCATGAAAGTCAAAAATCAGTATCTCAAAATATTAGAATATTTACATTTGAGTTTCAATAAATGACCATCCATACAGTATAAATTCCGGGTATCTCTTGTTCTTTGAAACCACAATAATGGAGAAGACTGCTGACTTGGCAATGATCCAGAAGACGAACATTGACACCCTCCACAAAGAGGGTAAATCACAGAAGGTCATTACTGAAAGGTGTGGCTGTTTACAGAGTGCTGTATCAAAGCATATTAAATGAAAGTTGACTGGAAGGAAGAATTTGGGTAGGAAAAGG
The DNA here is from genome assembly GCA_023376895.1 of Aspiorhynchus laticeps. Taxonomy (NCBI): domain Eukaryota; kingdom Metazoa; phylum Chordata; class Actinopteri; order Cypriniformes; family Cyprinidae; genus Aspiorhynchus; species Aspiorhynchus laticeps. The sequence continues at coordinate 88,744 of JALXFT010004611.1, read as the reverse complement.
TGCACAAGCAACAGGGATGACCTCAAGCTTGAGAATACAGTCAAGCAAAGCTGATTCAAACACTTGGGAGAGCTTCACAAGGAGTGGACTGAAGCTGGAGTCAGTGCATCAAGAGTCACCACGCTCAGACGTCTTCAGGAAAAGGGCTACCAAGCCACTTCTGAACCAGAGACAACGTCAGAAGCATCTTACCTGGGCTGTGGAGAAAAAGAACTGGACTGTTGCTCAGTGGTCCAAAGTCCTCTTTTCAGATGAAAGTACATTTTGCATTTCATTTGGAAATCAAGGTCCCAGAGTCTGGAGGAAGAGTGGAGAGGCACATAATCCATGTTGCTTGAAGTCCAGTGTGAAGTTTCCACAGTCAGTGATGATTTGGGCTGCCATGTCATCTGCTGGTGTTGGTCCACTGTGTTTTCTGAAGTCCACAGTCAATACAGGCATCTACCAGGAAATTTTAGAGCACTTCATGCTTCCTTCTGCTGACAAGCTTTATGGAGACGCTGATTTCATTTTCCAGCAGGACTTGGCACCTGCCCACACTGCCAAAGGTACCAAAAGCTGGTTCAATGACCATGGTGTTACTGTGCTTGACTGGCCAGCAAACTCGCCTGACCTGAACCCCATAGAGAATCTATGGGGTATTGTCAAGAGGAAGATGAGAGACACCAGACCCAACAATGCAGATGACCTGAAGGCCACTGTCAAATAATCCTGGGCTTCCATACCACCTCAGCAGTGCCACAAACTGATCACCTCCATGCCACGCTGAATTGAGGCAGTAATTAAAGCAAAAGGAGCCCCTACCAAGTATTGAGTACATATACAGTAAATTAACATACTTTCCAGAAGGCCAACATGTTTTAAAAATGTTTTATACTTATGAAGTATTCTAATTTGTTGCGATTTTTTATTTGGGTTTTTGTTAAATGTGAGCCTAAATTATCACAATTAAAAGAACCAAAGACTTAAACTACTTCAGTCTGTGTGCATTGAATTTCACAATTTGAGTTGAAATACTGAAATAAATGAACTTTTCCATGACATTCTAATTTATTGAGATGCACCTGTATATAGGTTTTGTAGCCATAGACTCCCGCATGCTTTGTTCTATCATAAAAAAAGACATTTTATATCTGAGAAACTAATTATTATTGTTTAGCATGTTATTAAAATCTATTTTTGAACAGAGTAGGCTATAAATAATAAACATGTTCTAATGAATTGCCATTAATTGCCTTTCATATTCAAAATGTTTTACTCGATTTCAAACATTGTAGTCAGGAATTATAGTTTGGGAAAAAAACAACTATGATTTTGTAGTCATATAGCCTAGTATGTATGATTTTATAGTAGCCTATGATGTGATTCTGTAGCCATAGACTCACGCATGCGTTGTACTATAAAAAAGGATATTTTATATCTGAGAAACTAATTATTATTGTTTAGCACACTATTAAAATCTATTTCTGAACAGAGTATTAATAATAAACATGGTCTAAACAAGCTTAGACGCGTAGCATTCATCATGTTGTAGTTTGGGAAAAACCCAATTAGTAATGTGTTCAAGTTTATGTCACAATAACACGTTAACTAATGAAAAATAGAAACATTACTTACTCATCAGATTGATCTCCACTACTGGATGAAATATTGTTCTTCTTTTGAAGGAAGTCCTGCTTTTACTGAGCTCATCTTCTTGCAGAAACTAACAGTAGCCGCTACGAATGCTCTCCTCACGCTTTGTTTATGTTGGGTGTCTCCATGAGCGGCTCACCTGGATATTTACATATGAACGGCGCAAGTCGCGAGGGGACGGGATTGCATTAGAGATAATGAGTTAGCCGGGAAAGACTGAACATACGGATTACTTCATCACAGAATGTTTGTTTTCGATAAGACTTACTTCATTTAAAAGTAGACACTTCAAGCTTTCTATAGATATAACTCCCATACAGTGGCGTAGCCACGAGGGGGCCTGGGGGCCTAGGCCCCCTCATTTACATGTCCGGCCCCCTCAGATTTCTGATTGCTTAAAAAACTTAAGCCTTTATCACACTTCCACATTCGAAAAGTGGAAGATTCAAATAGTAGTGCGGGGCCGTTCACATATTGCGCCTAAAAACGCGTGGAAAACGCTAAGCGTGTCGCTTTCTCCTTCTTTCAAAGCGCTCTGTAGCTTGAGCGCTATGCTTGCGCTCCCGTGGCGTTTGCCGTTGCTGAGCAACCTAGACCCGTGCTCTCCATTAAGATGCGGAAGTTTCAGCAAAGGATAAATGGATTTCCAGCACTAAAAATCGCTTGCGCTCTACTAAATTTACTTAAAGGAACACTCCACTTTTTTTGGAAATAGGCTCATTTTACAACTCCTCTAGAGTTAAACAGTTGAGTTTTACCGTTTTTTTAATCCATTCAGCCGATCTTCTGGTCTGGCGGTAGCACTTTTATCTTAGCTTAGCATAGATCATTGAATCGGATTAGGCCATTAGCATTTGGTCATCAAAAATTTAAAATTTTCCTATTTAAAGCTTGACTCTTAGGTAGTTACTGTCACGCTCTCGGAGGGGAGAGCCAGGAGCAAGGAGCGAGGAGACCAGGAGATACAATCAACGTGGGTTTTATTTTGACACAAGGTAGACATACAGACAATGCAGACATATATTCACGGACACAGGACACTGGAGACACTGGGCTTTTTAACAAGGAAATCAAACGAGGAGAACTGAAACAGGTGGGGAGTAATCAAAACACAGGTGGAGACTAAAGACACAGGGCTGGGAACTGATAATTACAAACGACAGGAAACACCAAATAAGGTCACAAGAGGAGGGGAAACACGTGACATGGGGAACACAGGTCTGACAGTACTCCCCCCTCCCGAACGGTGCGTCCCGCACCGTACACCATCCAACGGGGAGGGGGGGTGGGCGCCCTGGAGGCCTTAAGGGACATGGAGACAGGACAGGACAGGAGGCCTCCAGGGCGGCGCCCATTCTGGGAGCCATGGCGGAGCGGGGATGTCGGGAGGCCATGGTGGATCCGGGGACTCAGGAGGCCATGGCGGGTCAGGGGGCTCAGGAGGCCATGGCGGATCCAGGAACTCAGGAGGCCATGGCGGAGTAGGAGAATCGGGAGGCCATGGCGGGTCAGGCAGCTCGGGAGGCCATGGCGGAGCAGGGAGCTCGGGAGGCCATGGCGGAGCAGGGAGCTCGGGAGGCCATGGCGGAGCAGGGAGCTCCGTGGCCTTGGTCCTAGGCCCGACCACACAGCCTAGGGGTATATGGCCCCCCCCCAAAATTTTCTTGGGGAGGTTCCCCTCTAGGGGCCATTCAGGCGGAGCAGGCACTAGGGGGCGCACTGGAGGCGCGGGCACTAGGGGGCGCACTGGAGGCGCGGGCACTAGGGGGCGCACTGGAGGCGCGGGCACTAGGGGGCGCACTGGAGGCGCGGGCACTAGGGGGCGCACTGGAGGAGCGGGCACTAGGGGGCGCTCTGGAGGCGCGGGCACTAGGGGGCGCACTGGAGGAGCGGGCACTAGGAGGCGCTCGGCAGGCGCGGGCACTTGAGGGCGCTCGGCAGGCGCGGGCACTTGAGGGCGCTCGGCAGGCGCGGGCACTTGAGGGCGCTCGGCAGGCGCGGGCACTTGAGGGCGCTCGGCAGGCGCGGGCACTTGAGGGCGCTCGGCAGGCGCGGGCACCAGAGGGCGCTGGCGAGGAGCGGGCTCTGGGGTGCGCTGGCGAGGAGCAGCCACTGGAGGGCTCTGGCGCGGAGCAGCCACTGGAGGGCTCTGGCGCGGAGCAGCCACTGGAGGGCTCTGGCGCGGAGCAGCCACTGGAGGGCTCTGGCGTGGAGCCGCCACTGGAGGGCTCTGGCGTGGAGCCGCCACTGGAGGGCTCTGGCGTGGAGCCGCCACGGGAGGGCTCTGGCGTGGAGCAGCCACTGGAGGGCTCTGGCGTGGAGCAGCCACTGGAGGGCTCTGGCGTGGAGCAGCCACTGGAGGGCTCTGGCGTGGAGCAGCCACTGGAGGGCTCTGGCGTGGAGCAGCCACTGGAGGGCTCTGGCGTGGAGCAGCCTCTGGAGGGTACTTGCGAGGAACAGCCTCTTGATGGCACTTGCGAGGAACTGCCTCTTGAGGGCACTTGCGAGGAGCCGCCTCGTGGGGGCGCTCTTGAGAGCTGGACGAAACCAGCAGGGGCTCTGGAGAGCTGGACGGAACCAGCAGGGGCTCTGGAGAGCTGGACGGAACCAGCAGGGGCTCTGGAGAGCTGGACGGAACCAGCAGGGGCTCTGGAGAGCTGGACGGAACCAGCAGGGGCTCTGGAGAGCTGGACGGAACCAGCAGGGGCTCAGGAGAGCTGGACGGAACCAGCCGGGGCTCAGGAGAGCTGGGTCGAGGAGTAAGCACTGGAGAGCTCTGGCACTTAAGGTACATTGGGCCTGCCATATTGCTTGCCGGCTGGCAAGGGAGATCCGCGGGCCGCGTTGGTGGGCTTGGGGGAGCCGCGGACGACGGCAGGCTGGTTCTGGCTCGGGGCTGGACACTCTCCAGACACCGGAGGATCCCTTCCCTCCATTTAAGTCCGGTGGTGTCTGGGAGGTCCACGGGACGATGGGAATTGGCCCCGTGCCTGAACAGAGAGAGAATGGTGGCGTCATCTAATGCCGTCGCCGCGGCAAGCCTGCAGAACTCCCGCGAATACTCGAGGAACGGGAGATCTCGGTGGGTAAGGGAGATGAAGCGGGCGGCGATTTCCATCGCCGCGGGGGAAAAAACACAGGAACAACAAAAAACTTTTCAAAAAACGGGAAAACAAAAACGAGGGTGGAGAAACGCCGCTCACTTTGTATAGGTCCGTGAATCTGTCACGCTCTCGGAGGGGAGAGCCAGGAGCAAGGAGCGAGGAGACCAGGAGATACAATCAACGTGGGTTTTATTTTGACACAAGGTAGACATACAGACAATGCAGACATATATTCACGGACACAGGACACTGGAGACACTGGGCTTTTTAACAAGGAAATCAAACGAGGAGAACTGAAACAGGTGGGGAGTAATCAAAACACAGGTGGAGACTAAAGACACAGGGCTGGGAACTGATAATTACAAACGACAGGAAACACCAAATAAGGTCACAAGAGGAGGGGAAACACGTGACATGGGGAACACAGGTCTGACAGTTACATCGTGTACTAAGACCGACGGAAAATGAAAAGTTGCGATTTTCTAGGCCGATATGGCTAGGAACTATACTCTCACTCCGGCATAATAATGTACCATGTGTGCAGCAGGCACAGTGATATTACGCATACATTATAGTTCCTAGCCACAGATACGTCTTCTAAAGACACCAATCTCAGTTTACAACAATTAATTGAGTATTATGAAACCAAGGAATATTGTCAAGATATCCCGTTGCATATTTCATAACTTAAACAGGAGCGTGCGAGCCATACTATATGTATGGGCAATTCTTCAATGTCTGATCACCTTATTTCATTACAGAACAGCGAGAAAACTCTGCAAACAACATATCACATTAAAAAGCATTAGAATTAGCCAAAGCTTAAAACATTATTTACGATTTAAGGCTGTATAGAAGGATTAAATTAAAGTTTTAGGGCAAACTTGTTGTATTAATTTATAATGCTCACATTTTTCATGTGCTGACTTTATGATTTAAATAAAGAAATATTTCCAGCCCATGGACGATAATTAAAAATAAGTTTGATCATCTTAATCGAGTTATATTCCCCGTGATTGCATGCAACGATTGAATGTTATACTGTGAACAAGAACGGGAGGTTAATCACAATAAATATAATAAAAAAAATAAACAGAATAATATTAAAAATAAAATTAAATCAGTTTTCCTCTGTATTCCTCTGGCAGTAACTTGAGCCGTGTGCTCGTACGGACGCGAGTATAGGCTTTAACTGTCATGCAGTATAAGCGCATTACCGCGGGAAGTAGAGGTGCGGAGGGTGCTGCAGCACCCCCTGGAGTGTAGCCCACGAAAAAATGGGGGTGTTTGGGGGTGCGGTGTTAAAAATAAATGAATGAACAATTTGTGACAAAAAAAAAAATAAAATTAATTTTATTATTTCAATTCAAACAGGCTATACAATAAATATCCCTAATAGCACACATACGTCGGGCCGGCATCGACCCATGTACAAAATTCCATCGGCAAGATGTCGCTCAGGGAGCGTTTGCTAATCGGGAATACGTTGCCGCAACGTCGGCCTCTGATTGGAAATGCCCTCCGGCCGATGTTGGGACGATGCAGCTGTAAATCCCGGCCGCTCTGCATAGACGCGGTTCACCGGCGTTTTGCTCATCGTTACGGACCACCCGTGGCTGCCGCCGCTGGTTTATAATAAAACAATACACATCACTCTCAAGAACAGTTGCAACTTTATTAATACTTTCATTTATTTCACATTACATGTACAAATACATTTGAAGTAAAACCATAGTAAAAACAAAATCAACCATAGTTTTACTACAGCAACCATGGTTTAACTATGACTGTTGCAGTAAAACCATAGCAACTACAAAAATAACTGTTACTACAGCATTTGCAGTAAAACCATAGTTACAACATTTACCATGATTTCGAAAACTATGGTTACCAAGTCATGGTTACCACAGTTTTACTGAAGTATTACTGCAATATTACTATAGTAGAATAGTAGATACGGCATCAAAACCATGGTTTGGGAAAAAAAACCACATGGTTACTACAATCATGCTTGCAACAGTTTTACTATAGTAAAACCATGGTTAAATGTTGTATAAGTATAGCACTTTTCACAATACTTATTTCAAAGTAGGTTTACAGAAAATGCATGTTTCAAGGTTACAATTTAAAAAGCCAGAGGTAACTGAGACTCACTGGGGAAGACCATCTTCTGGTAACAAAATAATGTCCATATGCACTGCAAAAAAATGCTTTTCTTACTTAGATTTTTTTTATCTTGTTTCCAGCCAAAATATCTAAGAATTCTTAAATCAAGAAGGATTTTAGACAAGTAAAAATAATGGTATTGTTTTCAGAAAAAAAACTAGTCTAAATTAAGTGAGTTTTTGCTTGAAACAAGCAAAATAATCTGCCAATGGGGTAAGAAAAATAATCATGTCAAACAGAAAACAAGATTATTTTTCTTACACCACTGGCAGATTATTTAGCTTGTTTCAAGCAAAAACTCACTAAATTTTGACTAGTTTTTTTCTGAAAACAAGACAATTATTTTTACTTGTCTAGAAAATCCTTCTTGATTTAAAGTGCCCCTATTATGGGTTATGAAAGGTTCATATTTTGGTTTTGGGAGTGCCCAACAATAGGTTGACATGCATGCAAGGTCAAAAAACACTTTCATTGTCTTAAAATATGCATTTATTTTTTCCTTTTTTGCTCAGGACTCCCAAACGGTTCGTTCAACGATTCATTTTTCCAAACCCCTCCTTTGCTCGACGTTAAACAGCAGTGATTGGTCTGATGATCCTGTCTGTTGTGATTGGTCTACTGTGTGCAGCAGATGTCAATAACGGAACGCACATCACCATTACGGAGCCCACAGCTCGGTGGTAAACACCCAAACAGCCATGGTATATGTGTTAGCCCAAAGCAGAAACAGAAACGACAAACATTCACTATTCATCGACACATTTCTAGACAATTGCGAGCGAACAGATATTGCTGTTAGCCGGTTAAATGGAGACCTACAAGCTGCGCGGAGCGAACACAACACACACAACTAAATAAGGTTCTTGCATGCTACAGTACAGAGTACATGACGACAACAGTTTTTAAAAGAATTACTCCACTTTCAGAATAAAAAATGTCCTGATAATTTACTCACCCCCATGTCATCCAAGATGTTCATGTCTCCCTTTCTTCAGTCACAAAACATTTATCAGTCGCAACTAATCTAACGAAACCATCGGTCATTTTCTTAACATTTTTTTTATATATGTGTACACTTTTTAACCACAAATGCTCATCTTGTCTAGCTCTGCGAGGCGCATGCGTACTCTGTCTGTGTACAACGGTTCAAGACAAGGTATGTCTAAAAACACCCAACACTTTTTTCCTACAACTTCAAGATCGTACTACATCGTTGTTTTACCTTTTTTATTTTATTTTTTTGTAAAGGGTGTTTGACCCTCCTTGCATGTTCACTTTGTAAACACTGGGTCGGTGCTTCTGCAGCGATGTAGGATGATTTTGAAGTTGGAGGAGAAAATGAGTTGGGAGTTTTTTGACATACCCTAACGGATTTCCCGCAGTGCAGAGCACAGCGTCTTCTCCACAGGAATCAGCTGTGTTTGAGGGATGGGAAGTTCAAGTTTTCCCGGGTCTGCCCGTGTAACAAGTGGGCGGGCATAAATATGCTAATGTTTTACTTTGATGTCACCTTGAAACAGCTAAAGATTCGTTTTAAAAACGACTCGTTTTCATGACTCGGAGTCGACTCTTTCTTTTGAAAGACAATAACTTTATACAATGTGCACTTTTAGATTTCAAACTTTACAGGATGTTTTCATTCGCTTAGAGCTGTGTTACACACTGCATGAAAGGTAATTTTCAAAAATCCATAATAGGGGCACTTTAATAAAACTAATAAACTCACTTTGACTTTGCACAAAGGAAACAGAAAACAGGAAAAGAGAAAAACTAATGATTTGTACAGGAACTCTCAAAAACTAATGATTTGTTCAGGAACTTTCAAGACTGCTATTCATTGACTATAGCTCAGCTTTTAACACCATAGTCCCCATCAAGCTGACTTCCAAACTCACAGGCCTTGGCCTAAACACTTCACTCTGTGACTGGATTCAAGATTTCCTCACCGGCAGACTCAAGTGGTGAAGGTAGGCCAGTTCACCTCAAACTCCATCACCCTGAACGTAGCAGCCCCGCAGGGCTGCGTTCTGAGTCCCCTGCTCTACTCTCTCTACACACATGACTGTGTGTCCTCTCACAGATCCACATCTATTATCAAATTTGCTGATGATACTGTGGTTCTGGGCCTCATTTCCAACAATGATGAGACCGCATACTTGGATGAGGTGGAGAGACTTACATCATGGTGCCAGGACAACTGTCTCTCTCTGAACGTGAGCAAAACCAAAGAGCTGATTGTGGACTTCAGAAAGAGACACCTGCTGCCCTACACTCCTCTTGTGATCAGCGGGACCCCTGTGGAGAGAGTAAGCAGCTTCAAGTACCTCGGTGTAAACATCTCCGAGGACCTGACTTGGACTACACACATCCAAACACAGGTTAAGAAAGCCAGGCAAAGACTGTACCATCTGCGACAGCTGAGGAAATTCAGGGTCTCACCAACAATCCTGAAAACTTTCTATGCAGGGACCATATAAAGTGTATTGACTCAGTGCATCTCAGTGTGGTATGGAAACAGCTCCAGCCAAGATTGCAAGGCCCTGCAGAGAGTTGTGCGCTTAGCTGAGCGTATCTCTGGGTCGGCTCTCCCGTCTCTGCAGGACATCTACCTCAAACGCTGCAGAGGCAGAGCTGTCAAAATCATCAATGACTCAAATCACCCTGGAAACTGTCTCTTCACTATGCTGCCATCTGGTAAGCGCTTCCGCAGCCTGATGGCAAAAACCGAGAGACTTAGGAGGAGTTTCTTCCCCAAGGCCATCAGGCTCCTGAACTCAAACTCAGCCTCTTAACATCATATGACTTACTTCAAATCACTAATCACACACTCATTACTCTCTACCTCATACTGTCAGTGTCATTTGCTCATTTGCACACAACACTTTCTGTGTCTTGTAACATATCTTATTTTTATATTTATTTTATTTTTTTTGTGATTGGCTGCTTCATGTCAACCATGTACAACCTCTTTGCACATTCCTCTCTGTACAGTCATGCTTATCTTAATATTTAATTCTACAGCATACTGTCATGCACATTCTTTTATATTTTATATTTTATTCTTTATATCTTATTTTTTATTCATTTTATTTTATGTATACTTCCCTTGTGTTGTATTTTTTTCAATATTTGCACTGTCCATGGAGCGGACCCGACTCTCATTTCACTGCTGGTTATACAATCTCTGTATAGTCGTGTATGTGACAAATAAAACTTGAAACTTGAAACTTGATTTTCTGATCACCTCACAACTGCTTTTGTTTTCTGATTTTGGTCTCTGCTTGTATGATGGGGGATCAAAAAGTAAATAATTTACTAAAGTCAAAAGGTGGATGCTTTTAAATCAGATCACTCCATGAATGTTCACAATGATATTTTGATTATAATAATTTATCTGGTGTTTACATTTATCAACTGAACACACCAAAATACACTGGTATAACCTCCTGTATATATATCATTTTTTCACGGATTAATTTTGAGTGTATTTCACAAGTGGGTCAACATTTTGGGAAGTGCATTATAGTATGTTTAACATTTCAATTCAAATCAATAAAATCAAATTGAAAAGAACAATGACATCAAAAATAATAAATTGCCTTGACTTTGTGGACAACTTAATGAAAACATCTTAAATACAAAGCTAAGGATTTTTACAAAAGATGTTTCATAATATACAAGCTTAGTCAAGTCAAGTTCAAGTCAAGTTGAGCTTTATTGTCATTCCGCTACATGTGGGGACATACAGTGGAACGAAATGTCGTGCCTCACAGGACCACGGTGCTACATAAATACAGAGATACAACAATGAAGTAAAACATTATAAACCTATACACAGACTAACCTACTGACAGATGTTGACTAAGTTTACTATATATAAATGTTTACCCTATACAACTAAGATAAAGATAAAAAATACAAACTATACAAACTATGCGAATACTTCACATAAATACTGTACATGTGCAGAGAGAAACATTGTGAGTCAAGCAGCTGGCTGGGGAACAGTATAAGATGATTTGTAGTGGTGAATGAGCATGTAAACATACATATATTTCTGAGTCTTTTTTGGGATTGCGTACATATAGCAATGTAAGAAAAGTGTCTAGTGCATAGAGGAGAGTGTGTTACTACAGGTGGTTTGTACGGGCCCACTCACCTGTGTGTAGCACACTTGAATTGCACAAAAAAAGTTCACAGTATTTTTCTTTGATGAGGTAAGGTTGGGGGGGGGGTCAGAAGGGGGTGGGGTGATCTGAGTTCAGGGCTCTCACAGCCTGGGGGAAAAAGCTGTTGAGCAGTCTGGTGGAGTGGGCTCTGATGCTCCGGTACCGTCTTCCTGATGGTAGGAGCTGGAAGAGACTGTGGGAGGGGTGGGTGGGGTCCTTCACGATGCTGTTGGTTTTGCTGGAGCATCGTGCAAGGAAAATGTCCAGGATGGATGGGAGAGGGGCACCGATGATCTTTGCAGCCGTGTTCACTGTCCGCTGGAGGGTCTTGCGGTCAGCAGCACTGCAGTTCCCGTACCAGACAGTGTTGCAGCTGGTCAGCACACTCTTAATGGTGCCCCTGTAGAATGAGGTGAGGATGGGTGGTGGGAGACTTGCTCTTTTTAGCCGGCGGAGAAAGTGTAGGCGCTGTTGTGCCTTCTTGGAGAGTGACGTGGTGTTGGTGGTCCAAGTGAGATCCTCCGTGATGTGCACCCCCAGGAATTTAGTGCTGCTGACTCTCTCCACAGTCGAGCTGTCGATGGTCAGTGGGGTGTGGTCAGTGGAGTTCCTCCTCCTGAAGTCCATCACAACCTCCTTTGTCTTCTCCACATTTAGGGACAGATTGTTGGCGCCACACCATTCAGCCAGCTGTGCCACTTCCTCTCTGTAGTGCGTTTCATCGTTGTTGCTGATGAGACCTACCACTGTTGTGTCATCAGCAAACTTGATGATGTGGTTGGAGCTGAACTTGGCAGTGCAGTCATGGGTCAGCAGCGTGAAGAGCAGCGGGCTGAGCACACAGCCTTGTGGGGCACCTGTGCTTAGTGTGGTAGTGCTCGAGGTGTTGTGGCCGACACGGACTGACTGAGGTCTTCCGGTTAAAAAGTCCAGGATCCAATTACAGAGGGAATTGTTAAGGCCCAGCAGGTTTAGTTTGTTTATGAGCTGTTGTGGGATTATTGTGTTGAATGCCGAGCTGAAGTCAATGAACAGCATTCTAACATAGGAGTCTTTGTTTTCTAGGTGGGTAAGAGCCAGGTGGAGGGTAGAGGAAATTGCGTCATCCGTAGAGCGGTTTGGACGGTATGCAAACTGGAGCGGATCGAGTGTGTTGGGGAGGCTGTTTTTGATTTTTTGCATGACTAACCGCTCAAAGCACTTCATCATGATTGGGGTCAGTGCTATGGCACGGTAGTCGTTTAAACAGGACACAGGTGATTTCTTTGGTACGATTGATTTGTATGATTGTTGTGGATTTTAGACATGTGGGGATGACTGCCTGGCTCAGCGAGGTGTTGAAGATATCTGTTAGGACATCCGTCAGCTGTGCAGCACAGTCTTTCAGTACACGGCCAGGTATGTTGTCAGGACCCGCAGCCTTTCGTGGGTTAATCCTGGATAGGGTCTTCCTTACGTCGGCTGCAGACAGACAGAGCGCCTGGTCGTTGGGAGGTGTGGGAAGTTTTTGTGCAGGTGTGTCGTTCTGCATTTCAAACCGTGAATAAAAGTGGTTGAGTGTATCGGGGAGGGATGGGTCATCATCACAGGCCTGTGGCGGGGGCTTGTAGTCAGTGATGGTCTGAATAGCTTGCCACAGGCTCCGTGTGTCTCTGCTGTCCGTGACGTGATTATTGATTTTTTGAGCATGTGACCGTTTTACATTTTTGATGCCACGGGACAGATTGGCTCTTGCTGTGTTGAGGGCTGCTTTGTCTCCTGATCTGAATGCTTCATCTCTGGTTTTTAGCAGCCCACGAACCTCTGCTGTCATCCACGGCTTTTGGTTTGCACGTGTGGTGATGGTCTTAGTGGCTGTCACATCATCCATGCACTTTTTGATGTAAGCAGTCACAGTTTCAGTGTACTCCTGCAGGTCTGTGTGGTTGTTGTAGGTGGCCGCCTCTTTAAACATGTTCCAGTCTGTGCACTGAAAGCAGTAGTCCTGTAGTGTTGAAGTAACATTTTCTGGCCAGATTGTGATGAGTTTTTGAACCGGTTTGGCGAGTTTCAAAAGTGGTCTATATGCTGGGATTAGCATAACAGAGATGTGGTCTGAGTACCCGAGGTGGGGGCGGGGTACAGCTTTGTAAGCATTCTTTACGGTTGTGTAAACAATGTCCAGCGTATTATTTCCTCTTGTTGCAAAGTTAACATGTTGGTAGAACTTTGGCAAAACTGTCTTTAAATTTGCGTGGTTGAAGTCACCGGCTTTGATGAAAAAGCCGTCGGGGTTATTTGTTTGTTGTTCACTGATGGCGCAATACAGTTCACGAAGCGCGTCCTTAGCGTTTGCACACGGTGGAATGTAAACCGCGACAATAACAATGGCCGTGAACTCCCGTGGCATATAGAGCGGTCGACACTTCACAAACATAAACTCCACCAGTGATGAGCAGTGTTTTGATAATACCGCAGTATTGTTACACCATTCTTTGTTGATATAAACACACAAGCCACCACCGCGGCTCTTACCAGAAAGTGTTGTGTCTCTGTCCGATCGGCAGCATGTTAGCCTGTTCAACTGAATGGCGGAGTCCGGGATGTTGTCATTTAGCCATGTTTCAGTGAAAACAAACACACAACAATCCCTTGCCTCATGCTGTGTAGACCGACTGAGTTGTATTAAGTCCAGTTTGTTTTCCAGAGAGCGAACGTTTGAGAGCATGAGTGTTGGAAGAGCCGGTCTTGTGGGATTAGCTCTTAGCCTCGCTTGTATACCTCCGCGCTTACCGCGCTTCCATCCTCTCTCACACCGCTTGCGACGCTGCCTTGTGCGGGTAGCGTCAGTAGGCGAAGCCGCGGTCTCGAGGTCCGGCTCCAGCAGTAAAAAAAGGCCTCGTAGCTTCTCAATAGCCGCCGGCGCAAGTTGTTGTTTGTACGCATTGCCGATATCCAGAAGGCTTCGGCGATCATATATGTGTTTTGGAGTGATTTCCTTATAAGTTAGCGGTAAATTTACACTAGTTGGAGACGAACAGACGACATTAAAAGACATAAAAGCACCGTCTTTGGGACCTGGAGCAGCCGCTGCGTCTGAACGCGCCGCCATCTTCCTTCCTAAAGGAACATTGCAATAACACAGCCATTGCAAAATATATATTTAACTGCAATTGCATTACTGCAGTGGTGGGGGCAGAGATAGAGACTTTGTCTTTATCTTGCACTGAATGAATAAATAAAAAAATAAATAAATAAGTGTGTGTGTGTGTGTGTTTTCGTAACAGCTAGACATCATTTACTGGATCTTACATATTGGGCCTTTGGTAAACACAGATCAATTTTAAACTCAAAGGTCTTTAACTTTGTATATAAATAGCTTTCATGTGTTTGCTGAGTTTTGGCACATTCAGTGAATAGGGTCAAAGTGTTTGAGTGTTCCCCAATCCCTTCATGAAACATGAATACTTCATGAAACAACTGCACCACCAAGTGGTCTCTATGAGAAGTGTGTATTGATATATGTAATAATTTAATATATATATAAAACCCATGAGAGGTGAAAAAAGTGAGTCAATTACAGATCAGAGCCAATTTTAAATGTTCAGTCCTTTTGGTATGGTGCATGTAATGATTTACCTGGTTAAACAGAAGTCAACATTAATTAATTCTGCCCATTGTGACTGTGCATCTGCCAAGGTTTTGTAAATTAGATATTATAAATCATTAAAGGATATATTTAAATCGATGATTTATATTATATTATATTATATTATATTATATTATATTATACTTTATTCCAGATTTATCTTTTTTTTTCCTGATAAATGGTGAAAAAAAACAAAACATTTTGTAAGTAGGTATACATTGTTCTGTGAGTTTCATTAGGCTAAACTTTCAGTGTTGTATTAATAGTAATAACAATAATAATAACAATACTGGTAATAATAATAATAATAATAATAATAATATGATTATTATTAATGGCTCACTTAATATCCCAGTGTGAGCAATCATTTACTGCAGTTAATTTTGCAAACATGACTGATTGACTGTACATTATTCTTCTTATTGCATGGCCACTTGCCAAATAAATATGTGGACATAAAATATTGATTAGTTAAAATATCAAAAAAATATATATTTTAACTACAATTTCACCATCCAGTTAGGCACATCAACCATAACTCCTTCAAAAACAGCCAGAAACCTTGGAGTTATGATTGATGATAAGCTGAATTTCTCAGACCACATTGCTAAAACTGCCCGGTCCTGCAGATTTGCTTTATTCCACATCAAGAAGATCAGAACCTTTCTTTCGGAACATGCAACACAACTCCTTGTTCAAGCTCTTGTTCTGTCCAGACTTGACTATTGCAATGCTCTCTTGGCAGGTCTTCCAGCCAGTTCTATCAAACCTTTACAATTAATTAATCCAGAACGTGGCAGCAAGATTAATTTTTAATGAGCCAAAAAGAATGCACGTCACACCTCTGTTTATCAATTTACCAAATTTATACCAATAGCTGCTCGCAAAATTCAAGGCATTGATGTTTGCCTACAAAACCACCACTGGCTCTGCACCTCTTTACCTAAATTCATTACTTCAGACCTATGTGCCCACTAGAAGCTTACGTTCTGCAAGTGAACGACGCATTATTGTGCCATCCCAAAGAGGCACAAAATCACTTTCACTGACTTTTAAATGAACTGTTCCCTCCTGGTGGAATGACCTGCCCAACTCAATCCGAGCAGTTGAATCCTTGGCCATCTTCAAGAATCAGCTAAAAACACATCTCTTCCATCTTTATTTGACCCTAGCACTCTCTATTATAATTATATTCTTAAAAACAAAACAAAAAAACTTGTCCCTTTTAGACTTGCACTCTATTCATTTACTGCTTGTTTTCTTTAAAAAAAAAACTAACACTAGCTTTTCTAATCTTTTTCTATTATATCTGTTTTCTTTTTATTTATTATACAATTAACAAAAGCAAAAAAGGCTTCTAACACTAGCTTGCTCTATTCTTTTTCTATTCTATCTATTTTATTTTTATGTATTTTATAATAAAAAGGTGCTATGTGTACTGCATTAAGCTAACTGAGACTTGTTATTGCACTTGTATATCATTGCTCTTTTGTTGATTTTGATTGTTTTCATTGTCCTCATTTGTAAGTCACTTTGAATAAAAGCGTCTGTTAAATGACAAAATTTAATGTAATGTAATCAAAATATTGACAGTCTGTCATCTCACAGCTTGCATAGTCTATTACAATGTACAGAAAATGGCCTAGCAGCACAAAAAGCACAACAATATTACAACAGTATATTTATTTGAGTTCTCTTAGAACATTTTCACTGAATGACTGATGTGCAAGAGTAACATTTACAAGAGATCCAGTCTGCAGTGCGATAGGAGAGACCTGAAAGAAGCACAGGTTTAAAAGCTTGATCTGTGCATATTTCTCTCCTGATTCAGATGAGATGACTTTTTCAATGGAGAAAGCACTATTATGGATAGAGGACTTAGTCGGAAGCAGCAGTTTGAAGTTTAAATGTTTGACGTTTCTTACAAACATGCAGCTTTTCACTTCAGAAGATGTTAAATGATGGACTGGAGACATGCAGTTTAATTGTGGATTATTGTGATGTTTTTGTCAGCTGTTTAGACTGTCATTCTGACGGCACCCATTCACTGCTGAGGATCCATTGGTGAGCAAGTGATGGGAACTAAAATCCAAAGTCAGTCTAATTATTAACATATTTAATCAAAAAGGGTTGTTGAAGGAATGTTCACACAGATAAGAAATACAATTTCTGCAAGATAATGTAAAATTTCATTTTTACAATTGTAGATGAATGGGATATGTACAAGTTTTATGTGTGTATATAGTTAACTACATTATGGGGGCAATTTTGTACCAAAAGTGAGCTAAACCTGACAAAATCTCTTGAAACCTCCATTTAGGGATGTCCTCTTTTGTAAAAAGGTATAAACGTAGAGTAAATTTGTCATTTTTAAAACTGAACTGGGTTACCTCAATTACCACTCCTGTTTATTTTCTTTTATTGTGTGTATTACCTAAAGAAAGAAAGAAAGAAAGAAATAATAAATCAATAATTTATCACCAATATGACTAATTCAGGTTCTGAAAATGAGACAATACTCACAACTTTTCTCTATCTGTAGATTCCCGTTGGAGCACAACACATCCACATACACTTTCATCTCACTTCCAGCATTCCATCCATCTGTACAGTTCAGTCTATACTTTTCAGCATGCCTTATGTAGATCTTTCCTGTAGGAAGCTGTAGATTGTACTTCTCGACAAAATCATCAATTTCACAGGGTCCTATGACAGAGACAAATGTAAACAATGTTAAAAACAGTAAAAAAAGAAATAAAATAAATTAAAATGACAAAAATGACTCACTCAGACATTTCGGAGGAGTCTCCCATTTTCCATCCACACACTTATAAACGTCCTTTTGCTTGGTAAGCACAAAGTAAGACTGGCAAGTGTAAGACACTGCTGCAATCACATTATATTTTGTACTGTTGATGCTGTAATCTTCATGTTGAAGATACGGAGGAGGTGGACAGATCTTACCTTAACAAATAACAATATCACATTTACATTTACATACTTTACTACATTATGGGGGCAAATTTGTACCAGAAGTGAGCTAAACCTGTTTCCATTTTGTTGACTCATATTCTAATAAATCATTCTAATGTCAGAGTAATCATTTACAGTTACAATACAAATAAACAAATGACAAACAGTAGCACAAATAAATACAAGAAAAGGTACTGTACAAAATAAATAATCAATGCTTTAATTTTTTTTAAGTATGTCTCATTGTAGTATTCATTACAGACTCAATATACTGACACACATCAGGCTTCCTCACATCAGGAAATAGCCTATAATGTAGGCTTAATGTTGCCTTCACGTGCTATCATAAATATCATAAATTATCATAAATACAAGTTTCCTAGTCAGAATTTGGAAATGAGCGGCCTCTCAAGTTGTATTTACAATTGGGAAACTCTGAGACAATTTTGATAGTAGGCAAGTAGGCAAATTTGAAAAATGGCGGGGAGGAAAAACAGCTGAAGCACTGTAAAGTTGAGTTCGTTTTTCCCACAACATATACATTGCTTTCTCTTGCCATTGCAGTCGTGCATATTTACTAATATAAATAAATGCAAATAAATAATAAAAATATAATAAAATAAAGTTGTGTTTATGGAACACAGCGAAAACAACATTTATTTGACCGAAATTACAGAAATACTAGCAAGATGAATATTTATATGTTAATATGGTTACCAGTGAATGTTTTTTTTTTATTCTCTGTATATTGACTAAATATCTTCTATACATTTTGGCCTAAGACTTAAGAAACAGGCTAGAATATACTCATGAATAGGCTATCCACCATTCTTTCCAACAACAAAGCACTTAAATGTGACATGCTCATAATTGCAACTTCAGAAGTGGGAAGTTGGACATTTCTAATAGCATGTTTCTGTGTGAATGGTCTGTGTCTCAGATCTTTCTGCACTGCCTTAAACAGTGATTAAACTGACTGGAATATGAATGCAAGATTTCTTGGCGACTCACTTCTGCAGTCAAACGTTCCATTCCAGTTTCCGTTTTGACACTTTAAAACTCCTCCTGGAATTTCATTGTATGGATTATTGCACGCGTATGTCAGAGTCTCAGAGTTGATATACTCAGTTTTCTCATCTGACAGTGTCACAAACTGCAAGTTCTTTGTTGGTTTGGAGCACTGAACCGTTCCTAGAGGAACAATTAGATGTAAGATATATAAAATATTTTAAATATTTTACATTATTACATTTGATTACTAATTTGATTCTGATTTATAGAAATGTATATATAACACATCAACAGAAAGTTGGTGGAATATGTCAGGACCTCCACATTGTAGATATGGGTAATTCCATCTCCCATCTGGCAGGCATTCAATTGCACGTTGGCCATAAAACCTCATGTTGGCCATTAGTGCATCGGAAAACTAAGATATGTCCAGATTTATAAGGTGAAGTGGCGCTAGGATAGCCAAATAGTATTTGTATATTTTTAAGTTCTTGCTCGTCACAGGTACCATCTGTGTATAAGAAGATAATGTATTTATTTTTTTAATACTCAATATTAACAATAGTATATTTTATTAGTATTATGCTAATATAAAATTCAATTGATGTGTGGTCATAGTTGCACACATACATCAATAATTTAACTACTATGACTTGAAACATGTATCATTCAATCAGAATGTATTTATTTATGATGCAATAAAATAAAATCAAGCTGTAACATACCAGTGCATTGCCGTATGTCTGTCCACTGGCCCTGGGGATAACAAGTGATTTGAACAGGCTGCTCTTGTTCAAATCCAGGACGACATTTATATTATATTCTTGAAGAAATTTTATACTTCAGTTTCTGACCTCCTACAGTCTGTGCGTTTGGGATTATGGGTGGGTCACACATCATTTCTAGAACACAAACACGCACCCACATAATCATAAAATTTATAATTTATGATTGTGTGAAGATTTTAATACTCCAGGGCAGAACATACCAGCACACAGTGGTTTTGGTGTCCATCCGTCTTGTGTACATGCGGCCTCTGATGCTGTTTTACGATATCCAGACTCACAACTGTAAGATCTTTTTGCTCCCAAATTCAGATCTCCACTAAAGTAATATGTTGGGAGATACACATGCTGGTTGAGTGGAGCTTCACACCTATGCTCTGAAACAAGATTTGCATGCTTTTGATAACATACAATGAATTCATCAGTAAATCCTGAAGTGTTTCTCCACAATCTTACCCTCACAAGTAGGCTTGTAATCCCACTTCCCAATATCTGTGCATGCAAATGTTTCCTGTTTATTATAGAACTGTTTTTTACCAGAGCAGATCATTTCCACTGTTTCTCCAGCTTTGAAAACAGTTTTTCCCCATGGAATGGTTCTTATTACTTCAGGTTCAGTTACATCCAGCTGGCAAGTTACTGTAAAGGCAGAATGATGCAAAACTAAGTTTAAATAAACATCAAGTTTGTCAAAAATTATAGTCAAACTGTATTAAAATTTTGCCTACTGTTTTATGAATACTGCATAGTCAGACTATTCATCTGACCTACTACTTTGTGTAAGTTCAGATTGTATTCATGCATGTGTTTCCATGAGCATTTCAACTGACCCTTAAATAAATCAACTGTGGTATTAACCTATGCACTGTGGAACAGGCCCACTCCAAACACCATTCTCCTTAAAATGAATGACACTACTTCCGTATAGCTTTTTTGTCACACTCAAAGTGAATAACATCGCCATAAGTTCCTTCCTTTGTGTTGCCCGATGCAGTCACATCCCCATCTGTGTGAATCGCAGGGCATCTCACCTCTGTGAAATAAATAAACTGATTTAGTTTGGGTTTCCTGATAAATCGCTCTGTCAAATGTTATTTTAACATTAGAGCAATGCCTGTTTCCCAAACCAGCATGTCGACCCAATTTTTTTTTAGCAATTTCTTTAGACGTTTATCTCCCCAGCATGAAAATGTTGCACTATTGCATTGTAGTGACCTATACACTGTGTATATTTCCATATATATAGACTAAGACCACTAATAGATATAGATCTAGCAACTGTTATAGAGGTCTAAGCACTGTACATTTGTACATATGTTACTTGTGACTTCCACTATGTATTATGCCATATATGACAGCCATGCTACATGCAAGACTACTGGAACAGATTTGAACCTGAAGAGGATGACGATGGGGAAGAGAGATCACACTAAAGCAATTGTGTAGATACAAATTTCACTCAGAATTTGCTAGTAATTTTCACAATTAATGCAAAGAAATGCAACGCAATTAATTAAATGTGAAAGTAGAAAGACGTCATCATTGTTCATATGGATCTGTGAAAACAACTAAAATGCTGTATTATGCAAGCAAGGCCAGTAGCTGGCGATGTCACTTTGTAAAGAAACTCACACATACCTACAGTATATACTGAACAAGTAATACCGTTTTCACTAATTTGCGTTTTCATAGTTTATACACAGACGATACAAGTATCGTTTTGGAAACTTCGAAACCCATTTTCAAAAGTTTTCATTTTCAGGCCCGCAAAATACTGTTAAAAAACATTAAAAGTTTTCTGTTTTTAGTTGAAAACGCTGTTGTGTAAACGTCCCTATATACATCCAGCGTGTTGCTAACATGCTGTGCTTTGGGAAACCTGGCAACCCTGTGGTGCTGTAAGTGATGTTAGCAGCTCTTTTGTAACCGTTTTAGATACGCCCTCTATTTCTACAACCCCCACCATCTTGGTGCAACAAAGGTAGGCTATATTTACCTGTCAAGTTAAGAGCTTTTGTCTCACAATCTCATATTGTGTGTTCTATGCAGGTAGAACTGAGACATGATAAGTAATGCAGTTTTTGTAATGCCATTACAGTTTTTCTCGATTGCTAACACACTATAACTGATTCATTTTGCCCAATTTTCCAAACCATTCATACAGTTCTCAAAACAAAGACACGTTTCTCAAAACTTTTAACACATTTGACCTGTTTTCACACACGTTCCAATTTGCTCAGTGTTTTCTGCAAAACTCTACAAAAAACGTCATCATTTTGCACAAGTTTATCTATGTTCTCATTCAGAAAACACAAACACACTCAAACAGCACACATTTATCCATGTGTGAACATTCAGTAGCAAAACTGATGACACACAGGTCCGAATCTCAGGATGATATGAACAAGAGCACAAGTGATTATGTGTTTTGGAAAATGAATCCTGGTTGTGGGAGACAAAGAGGAATAGGAGGAGAAAAGAAAAATGAAGGGATTGAGGTCAAAGGTCATTGGTTCCTGATGAAATACAAAGCACAATGGTTGACCATGTTCTTCTGCATGGACTGACCATGAGGGAAGTTGACCTACAGGCTCATCTACAGGGTTTCAATACTACTAACACATACAGTATAATTACAGTACATAGCAGTACTTCAGATGAGACAACTTTCATTATTCTGTATACAGTAAATACTGTAGTACGTGTTGTACACCCTCAAACTCATTACTGTTGAATTGATTTGTAGCCAAGTAGGCCTTACATTTACTGTATTTGTGCAGAACTGAGAGATGACTGTCTAGGCGAGGCAGAAAAGTCTTTTTTCAGAAGAATACTGTAAGAAACTGCTATAACAAATAAGGATACTGCCAATACTGTAATGCAATTTGGCAGAGGATGCTGAATTAATTAATTAATTTATTCTTTTATTCATTATTTATTTAATTCTGTAAAGTAACTGACAGTATATTCCAATGTGTATTTACTGTATATCCAGTTGTTTGGTCTTTGAACATTTCTAGTGCTTTTCATCTACTGTAAGATCTCTTTACAGTAGTGTAATGAAAGTAAACTTTTATTAAAGTTTATTGCTGAATTTTACTGTATATGCACCCCTCCATTTATGTTGTATACTGTAACAGACATTGACTATCAAAAGGATTCCTATTTCCCAAAAGGAGGTTTTGGTAACTGTGTTTTGACTTGATATCACTGGTGTTTTCTAGGCAGTGGAGCAGTCTGTGTATTTGGCAGGTTTGTGCATCATCTGAGGTCAAAGTTTGATTTTGACTGAAGATAATGTTTTTGATTATAATATTTGGTTTTGAACTGGAAGTTTGAGGTTTGTGCAAGTTGGTGTATAATTTTGAGATTGTGTTTATAGTTGTGAGAAAATGGTGAATTGTTTCATGAATTGTGTGTTAGCGATCGAGAAAAACTGTAATTGTTAGCATTTTTACAGTCTATGCACTATAATTGACTATATGTTCCTGTTGGATAGAAAACCAGTGCTAATGTTTTGATCGAATGACTCGATTTTGAATCGGGCTTGCTGTGTTTTGATAGAGTTAGTGTATGAAGAAAAATAAAAATTTCATTTATTTTGAAATATAGAGTTTGTATTTATTTAACAAAATGTGGGTTTGGCCAGAAAATTAACTATTTGGCTAACTGTGTGATGTAGGTGTGTTGCTGTGTTAAGAGTTAAAAAAGTACTTTAAGTATTGGTAAACGCTTGTTAGCAATTGAAAAAAAAAACTGTAAGAAGTACTTTTGGTCTTTGTCGCTGAAACTCTTCCATGCTTGCGGATCAACAAAAACACATCTCTTTTAATCCAGACCTCTCTGCGTACAAACAATATTTCCTCCATTTCATGTTAGACAAGCCAAAAGACAAGTTTGAGAGGTCAAACTTCTAAAAATCACATTTATGTAACATACTAAACAGGAAGCAAAATGTAAGTTCCAAAAATAATTAATGTTTTCACTGCTGTGCTCTACAGGTTAAACCTGTTAGATATTTTTCACTTGCTAGTGCACTTTATAGTTCATCATAGTATCATGGTATTTGATAAATGAATCTATCCCACAAGGCATTGTAAAGAAAGAAACTACAGAACTGCAGTTAGATGACAGACGTTTCATAATATACAAGCTTACAAATATTGCAACAACACAGCCATTGCAAAATATATTTTTTAACTGCAATTATAAATTGTGCAATTATAAATTGCATTACTGCAGTGGAGGGGGCAGATAGAGAGATAGAGACTTTATCTTTATCTTGCACTGAATAAATATATATATATATATATTTTCTATTCCCGTAAAAGCTGGACATCATTTACTGGATCTTACATTTTGGGCATTTGGTAAACACCGATCAATGTTAAACTCAAAGGTCTTTAACTTTGTATATAAATAGCTTTCATGTGTTTGCTGAGTTTTGGCACATTCAGTGAATAGGGTCAAAATGTTTGAGTGTTCCCCAATCCCTTCATGAAACATAAATACTTCATGAAACAACTGCACCACCAAGTGGTCCCTATGAGAAGTGTGTTTTGATATATGTAATAATTTAATATATATTTATATATATATACAGGTGCATGTCAATAAATTAGAATGTCATGAAAAAAGTAATTTTTTTCTTGTAACTTATTTCAAAAAGTGAATCTTTCATATATTTTAGATTCATTACATGTAAAGTAAAACATTTCAAACTTTTTTTTTTTGTTTTAATTTTGATGATTACAGCTTACAGTTCATGAAAGTCAAAAATCAGTATCTCAAAATATTGGACTTTTTACATTTGAGTTTCAATTAATGACCATCCATACAGTATAAATTCTGGGTATCTCTTGTTCTTTGAAACCACAATAATGGAGAAGACTGCTGACTTGGCAATGATCCAGAAGACGAACATTGACACCCTCCACAAAGAGGGTAAGTCACAGAAGGTCATTACTGAAAGGTGTGGCTGTTTACAGAGTGCTGTATCAAAGCATCTTAAATGCAAAGCTGACTGGAAGGAAGAATTTGGGTAGGAAAAGGTGCACAAGCAACAGGGATGACCGCAAGCTTGAGAATACAGTCAAGCAAAGCTGATTCAAACACTTGGGAGAGCTTCACAAGGAGTGGACTGAAGCTGGAGTCAGTGCATCAAGTCTTCAGGAAAAGGGCTACCAAGCCACTTCTGAACCAGAGACAACGTCAGAAGCATCTTACCTGGGCTGTGGAGAAATAGGACTTTGGACCACTGAGCAACAGTCCAGTTCTCTTTTCAGATGAAAGTAAATTTTGCATTTCATTTGGAAATCAAGGTCCCAGAGTCTGGAGGAAGACTGGAGAGGCACAGAATCCATGTTGCTTGAAGTCCAGTGTGAAGTTTCCACAGTCAATGATGATTTGGGCTGCCATGTCATCTGCTGGTGTTGGTCCACTGTGTTTTCTGAAGTCCACAGTCAACGCAGCCATCTACCAGGAAGTTTTAGAGCACTTTATGCTTCCTTCTGCCGACAAGCTTTATGGAGATGCTGATTTCATTTTCCAGCAGGACTTGGCACCTGCCCACACTGCCAAAGGTACCAAAAGCTGGTTCAATGACGATGGTGTTACTGTGCTTGATTGGCCAGCAAACTCGTCTGACTTGAACCCCATAGAGAATCTTCATGAAACCTCCATGCTACGCCGAATTGAAGCAGTAATTAAAGCAAAAGGAGCCCCTACCAAGTATTGAGTACATATACAGTACATGAACATACAGTAAATTAATTTCCAGAGGGCAAACAATTCACTAAAAATTATGTTTTTTTATTGGTCTTATGAAGTATTCTAATTTGTTGAGATAGTGAATTGGTGGGTTTTTGTTAAATGTGAGCCTAAATCATCACAATTAAAAGAACCAAAGACTTAAACTACTTCAGTCTGTGTGTGTGTATACACACACACACACACACACACACATGTTGGTTTTTGTGGTTTATGGGGACTCTCCATAGGCGTAATGGTTTTTATACTGTACAAACTGTGTGTGCTATTGCCCTACACCTACCCTACACCTAAACTTAGCCCTCACAGGAGACTGTGCATTTTTAGATTTTCAAAAAAACACCATTTAGTATGTTTTTTAAGCCTTTTGAATTACGGGGACATAGGCAGTGTCCTCATAAAACACCTTCATATTGTAATACCTCTGTCATACCCATGTCATTATACAAATTTGTGTCCTCATAAACCACATAAACCCGCACACACACACACACACACACACACACACACACACACACACACACAGGTGTATCCCAATAAATTAGAATGTCGTGGAAAAGTTCATTTATTTCAGTAATTCAACTCAAATTGTGAAACTCGTGTTTTAAATAAACTCAATGCATATTTATATATATATATATATTTATAACCCATGAGAGGTGAAAAAAGTGAGTCAATTACAGATGAGAACCAATTTTACATTTTCAGTCCTTTTTGTACGGTTCATGTAATGATTTACCTGGTTAAACTGAAGTCAACATTCCTAATTAATTCTGCCCATGTGACTGTGCATGTGCCAAGGTTTTGTATATTAGATATTATAAATCATTAAAGGATAGATTTAAATTGATGTCTTATAATATGATTTATATTATATTATATTATATATTATATTATATTATACTTTATTCCACATTTAGCTTTTTTTTCTGATAAATGGTGAAAAAAAACATGTTTTGTAAGTAGGCATACATTGTTCTGTGAGTTTCATTAGGCTAAACTTTCAGTGTTGTATTAATAATAATAATAAGATTATTGTCACGAATTCAGCCTCTGTGGCTCCCTCCGATCGCCACCAGAGGGAACCATCTCCTGAGTATTAACTTTCACAGACTCCATTTCCCACATACCCCGTACCTGTGGCTGATTACCGGCACAGGTGTTTCCCATTGTCTCTGGCCTATAATAACTGTTCTCTCAATCACCCCATTGCGAAGTCTTGTTCTGCCATGCAAACATTTCCGAGCGTTTCTACTGTGTATGATTTCCCGTGTATGACCTGGACTGTTTACTGGACTCTGATTCTCTGCCGCCTGCCTACTCTGATTCCTCCTGCATTGTTATCTGATTATTCTGAGTGTTTGCCGCCTGCCCCGATCCTTAGCCTGAACTCTGACTGTGATTCTGCCCTGCCTACGTTGTGTTTGAAGCCCGTTATTGAACTCTGCCTGTTTGACTTGCATTCTGTTTTAATAAAGCTGCACATGGATCCTAATGCCAATGACTCCTTGTTACAGAAGACTTCGCCAGACTTCGATCCAGCAGCATTCCACTACTTCTCCACCGAGGTCTCTGCCCAAGCGTCGGTCCTGGCCACACATCAGCAACAGCTCAACCGACTAACCTCAGTGACCGAAGAACTGGTAAGGACTTTGCAAGCGCTTCGTCTCCCAGCGCCCAACGCTTCTACTCCACCTCTCAATCCGCCTCCTACCCACGCCACTTCCAGCCCTCGTCTCGCCTTCCCGGAGAAGTTTGATGGATCTCCAGCCAAATGTTAGGGCTTCTTACTTCAATGCTCAATGTTTGTTAACCAACAACCCATGCTGTACCCCACAGACGAGACTCGCATCGCATTTGTGTGTTCACTTCTCACGGGGAGAGCGCTGGATTGGGCCACCGCGGTGTGGCGTGAGGATGTACCCACCTTCCCGTCATTCAGAGCGTTTATTCAACGTTTTAAGGAGGTGTTCGAACACCCTGCCGGAGGAAGGGAAGCGGGTGAGCAACTACTAACTCTCCGTCAAGGAAGGAGTTCGGCGGCTGACTACGCTCTCTCATTCCGCACTCTCGCAGCTCAGACGGGGTGGACAGACGATCCCCTCAGACTTCATTACCGTAATGGCCTGAATACGGACCTACAGTCAGAACTCGCCTGTCGCGACGAGGGAAAGTCTCTGGAGCAATTCATCGAACTGTCCATCAAGATCGACAATCTCCTTCGCTCTCGTCGCACCAGCCGTCTGCCTGCATCTCTCGTCACACCTCCCACGGCAAACCCAGAGATAGAACCCCTGCAGATAGGCTTGACACGCCTCAGCGAGGAGGAGAGAGAGAGACGCATTCGACAGAGCTTATGCTTGTATTGCGGGTTACCTGGGCATCTAAGAGCATCCTGTCCCACTCGGCCTTCCCGTAACCCCGCTGCGGTGAGTGTATTTCCTCAATCTACTACCAACTTGGAGATTGATGTCACTCTGGAATTTAATGGGAGGATTATAGAGACGGTGGCATTAATCGATTCAGGGGCAGCAGGCAATTTCATTGATGTGTCATTCGCTAAAAGTAATCATATCCCTCTTGTTCCCTGTGACTCTCACTTGGCAGTCGCAGCACTAGATGGCCGACCTCTGGGCTCCGGTTGCATTCAATTTACTACGGAGGAAATCCAATTGAGTATCGGAGTTCTCCACAACGAAGACATCCGTTTGTTCGTGTTCCAATCTCCTCAAAACCCCATCATTCTCGGCCTTCCATGGCTCGAGCAGCACAACCCCTCTATCTCATGGACTGAGAGACAGATCACTCGATGGTCGGACTTCTGCCGGAAAAATTGTCTCAGCAGCAGACCCGTCAAACGGAGGAATGAGACATCCTTGAAGGATCCACTACCCGAAGAATATCAAGATTTAGCCGAGGCCTTCAGCAAAGTCAAAGCATCACACTTACCTCCCCATAGATCCAGCGACTGTGCCATCGATCTGCTTCCAGGATCACAACCTCCCAAGGGCAGAGTCTTCCCACTGTCACAGCCTGAGGCAGAGGCTATGAAATCGTACATTGAAGAGGAGCTCGCTAAGGGATTTATCCGTCCTTCCACATCACCCGCATCAGCAGGGTTCTTCTTCGTCAAGAAGAAAGATGGAGGTCTTCGTCCCTGTATCGACTACCGATCTCTCAATGATATCACCAGCAAGTTCCGTTACCCTTTACCACTCGTTCCTGCAGCCCTCGAACAACTCAGACGAGCAAAATATTTCACCAAACTGGACCTCCGTTGTGCCTACAACCTCATCCGCATTCGTGAAGGGGACGAATGGAAAACGGCTTTCTCTACCACTACCGGGCACTATGAATACCTCGTTATGCCGTTCGGGCTATCCAATAGTCCTTCAGTGTTCCAGTCATTCATCAACGACGTTTTCAGAGACATGTTGAACCAATGGGTGATTGTCTACATAGATGACATTCTGATTTACTCCGAAAACTATGAAGAACATGTCAAGCATGTCAGAACAGTCCTAAAACGTCTCATGCAGCACCAACTGTACGCCAAGGCAGAGAAGTGCGAGTTCCATCAAAAGACTATCTCCTTCCTCGGATATGTGATCAGTTCCGGAGGGGTCGCCATGGACGAACAGAAGGTGCGAGCTGTAGTCAACTGGCCCCAACCTACCACTCTCAAAGAGCTACAACGCTTCCTAGGGTTCGTTAACTTCTACAGACGTTTCATCCGTAACTTCAGTACGGTCGCTGGCCCCATGACGTCCATGGTCAAAAAGGGAACACATCGTCTCATCTGGTCTTCGGCAGCAATAGCAGCATTCCGATCACTGAAAGAAAGATTCACAACCGCTCCTATCCTGCATCATCCCGACCCAGATCTAGAATTTATTGTGGAAGTAGACGCTTCCAGTACAGGCATTGGAGCGGTGCTTTCACAACGCCAGGGGGATCCTCCCAAGCTATATCCCTGTGCGTTCTTCTCCCGCAAACTGAACCCGACCGAGCAGAATTATGATGTTGGCAACCGTGAACTCCTCGCTATGAAGGCAGCATTTGAGGAGTGGCGTCACTGGCTGGAAGGGGCAAAACACTCATTCACGGTCCTCACTGACCACCGTAACCTGGAGTATCTGAAATCAGCCAAGAGACTCAATCACCGACAGGCAAGATGGTCACTTTTCTTCACCAGGTTCAACTTCAAAATTACTTACCGTCCAGGCTCTCAAAATACCAAAGCAGATGCTCTCTCTCGGCTCCACGAATCAGATTCTCAATCCCCGGATCAAGAACCCATTATTCCATCCACCATTCTTCTCGCACCCGTGCAGTGGGACATATTAACCGAAATCACCGAAGCTCAGATCACTGATCTACCACCGGCGGAAACTCCACGCAATCTCACATACGTTCCATTTGTACTAAGACAGAGAGTGATGCAACTGGTCCATTCAACTCCCAGCTCCGGTCATCCAGGTATTGCAGCCACTTTACATCTTCTCAATAACAAGTTTTGGTGGTCCACCCTCCGAGCTGACACAATCACGTTCATTCAGAACTGCACGGTTTGCAATACAGCCAAGTCTCCGCATCAACTACCTGCTGGACTCCTTCAACCATTACCCATCCCACAACGCCCATGGTCACACTTAGCCATAGATTTTGTGACAGACTTACCATCCTCTCAGGGCCACACTACCATTCTCACAGTAATTGATCGCTTCTCCAAGGCCTGCCGACTGATCCCACTTCCCAAACTTCCCACTGCTCTAGAAACAGCCGAAGCTCTATGCCACAACGTATTCAGGTTCTATGGTCTGCCCGAAGATATCGTGTCTGACCGGGGTCCACAATTCACCTCCCGTGTCTGGTCAGCCTTCTGTCGACAATTGAACATAAATGTCAGCCTCACTTCTGGGTACCATCCTCAGGCCAATGGACAAGTGGAACGGCTAAATCAAGAACTCACCCGCTATCTCCGTTCATACTGCCACAGAAATCAGCTCGACTGGAGTCGCTACCTACTATGGGCCGAGTATGCTCAAAATTCAATTCGCAAACCATCTACAGGTATCACTCCATTCCAATGCGTCCTAGGTTTCCAACCCCCATTGTTTCCATGGTCGGGAGAACCTTCAGAATTACCCGCCGTCGATTCATGGTTGCAACGCAGTGAGGAGACATGGAACGAAGCTCATGTCCATTTGCAAAGAGCAGTTCATCGCACCAGAGAACAAGCCAATCGTCATCGACGTGCCAACCCCGACTACCAACCGGGGCAATGGGTCTGGTTATCCACCCGTGATCTAAGGCTCCGGTTACCCTGCAAGAAACTCAGTCCCAGGTACGTGGGTCCTTTCAAAATCATTAGACAGATCACTCCAGTTTCATTTAGACTAGCCTTACCTGCTCATTACCGTATCTCACCCACCTTTCATGTTTCCCTGCTCAAGCCCGCTGGTGGTCCGAGAGGAGAGGAGAACCTAGACGAGGCTGGTGACCAGAGGGCCCCTCCCATCATCATTGACGGCCAGGAGGCCTACCAGGTCAGAGAAATCCTGGACTCTCGTCGCCGGGGCAGACTCCTTCAGTATCTCGTGGACTGGGAGGGGTACGGTCCGGAGGAACGGTCCTGGGTCAATGCTGAGGATATCCTAGACCCTTCACTTACCACGGATTATCATCGAGACCACCCGGACAGACCTGCCCCAAGACCTCGAGGAAGACCCCGGCGTCGTTTGCCTCCTCGCGTCAGGAGCCGCTCACAGGGGGGGGGCTCTGTCACGAATTCAGCCTCTGTGGCTCCCTCCGATCGCCACCAGAGGGAACCATCTCCTGAGTATTAACTTTCACAGACTCCATTTCCCACATACCCCGTACCTGTGGCTGATTACCGGCACAGGTGTTTCCCATTGTCTCTGGCCTATAATAACTGTTCTCTCAATCACCCCATTGCGAAGTCTTGTTCTGCCATGCAAACATTTCCGAGCGTTTCTACTGTGTATGATTTCCCGTGTATGACCTGGACTGTTTACTGGACTCTGATTCTCTGCCGCCTGCCTACTCTGATTCCTCCTGCATTGTTATCTGATTATTCTGAGTGTTTGCCGCCTGCCCCGATCCTTAGCCTGAATTCTGACTGTGATTCTGCCCTGCCTACGTTGTGTTTGAAGCCCGTTATTGAACTCTGCCTGTTTGACTTGCATTCTGTTTTAATAAAGCTGCACATGGATCCTAATGCCAATGACTCCTCGTTACAATTATTATAATGGCTCACTTAATATCCCAGGGTGATCAATCATTTACTTCAGTTAATTTTGCAAAAATGACTGATTGACTGTACATTATTCTTCTTATTGCATGGCCACTTGCCATATAAATATGTGGACATAAAATATTGAGTAGTTAAAATATCAACATTTTGATATTTTAACTATAATTTTACCATCCAGTTAGGCACATCAAACATAACTCCTTCAAAAACAGCCAGAAACCTTGGAGTTATGATTGATGATCAGCTGACTTTCTCAGACCACACTGCTAAAACTGCCCGGTCCTGCAGATTTGCTTTATTCAACATCAAGAAGATCAGACCCTTTCTTTCGGAACATCCTAAATATCTATTCGGAACTCCTTGTTCAAGCTCTTGTTCTGTCCAGGCTGGACTATTGCAATGCTCTCTTGGCAGGTCTTCCAGCCAGCTCTATCAAACCTTTACAATTAACCCAGAATGCGGCAGCAAGATGAATTTTTAATGGGCCAAAAAGAATGCACGTCACACCTCTGTTTATCAATTTACCAAATTGATACCAATAGCTGCTCGCATTAAAATTCAAGGCATTGATGTTTGCCTACAAAACCACCACTGGCTCTGCACCCCTTTACCTAAATTCATTACTTCAGACTTATTTGCCCTCTAGAAGATTGCGTTCTGCAAGTGAACATCGCTTTATTGTGCCATCCCAAAGAGACACACTTTCCCAAAGAGAATCACTTTCACAGACTTTTAAAATAACTGTTCCCTCCTGGTGGAATGACCTGCCCAACTCAATCTGAGCAGCTGAGTCCTTAGCCATCTTCAAGAATCGGCTAAAAACACATCTCTTCCATCTTTATTTGACCCTCTAACCAGTACCGTTTCTAGGCATTTGCGAGCTAGGCAATCGCCTAGGGCACCACCAGCTGAAGAGCCAATGAGCGCACGTACTGCCACTACATTTTAACAGGGTTGTGATAAAAGGCACGTTCGACTTGAAGCAACGCTGAGCAGAATGATCACCATATGACATCAAAGTACCGTGAGAGCGATAAGAAAGCAGTCGGATCCTATGCATTCGAATCGCTCTCGCGGTACTTTGATGTCATAAGGTGATCATTCTGCTCAGCGCTGCTTCAAGTCGAACGCGCCTAAAAGAGTGGCACGGTCACCCTGAAATATGACTGCCGCCCCCACTGGATCCCCAACATCATTGGGCTAGAGTACTGTCAATCTGACGATGCCTGTATGCCATTGGATCAGAGCGCTGTCAATTGCTGCCTGATTGTTGCCTGATTGCATTTGGAGCGCTCATCAACGCCATTAGATCAATGGGCTCTGATGTCAGTGCTTTGGCAAGGTAAATAATTGCCATGCAATAAAGCTAAGTTCAGAGGCCAGTTTAAAATATTGGTACAGTAAATAAAGTGCACAAAATCAGTATTTTGTTTAGGCAGTATTTGTGGCAGTTGATAAATCGTGTTGCAAGATTTGTCCAAAAGGTGTGCGTTTTCGCACCAATGCATTGTTAAAGGATCAGCGTGCCATGTGATATTCCCATATAAACTTTAACAGCCAATTAAAAAATATTGGTAAATTAAAATTCGCTAATTCACAAGATCAATACATCCTTTATTGAACTGCTTTGTCGAGTTTAATACATCCTTATGGAGGTGTCGAAATGCTGAATCAATTCATTCACTTCTAACACAGAACTTAATGGGAGAAGCTCATACGATTAAGTAATGCTGAGAGACTTAGGAGGAGTTTCTTCCCCAAGGCCATCAGGCTCCTGAACTCAACTCAGCCTCTTAACATCATCTGACTTACTTCAAATCACTAATCACACACTCATTACTCTCTACCTCATACTGTCAGTGTCATTTGCTCATTTGCACATTTGCACACAACTGTTACCGGGTTGACGAGACGTGAGACAGGCGGATCCATTTGCAAGGCTTTATTATTAAACATGGTCAATACAGGCAGGGTCAGTCAGTAGCAAACAGGTATAGTATGGGCAAGACACAAGAATAATCCACGGGGAAGCGAGGGTCGACGATCAGCGTACAGTATCCAGAGGGCTAGGCAGAGAGATAATCCAGGGGAACAAGCAATAATCCAAACGAGGTGAAACAAGAGTCCAAAGGGCAAAGCAGAGGGAATATCCAGATAGACGGGCAGAGTCAAGCACGGGAGATCTAAACTAGGCAAACGGGAAACAAGGGCAGAAACAAACTAGGAATGCGGATAACGCTTTGTATGTAGACTGGCTAACAATACTCGGCAGAGTGTGAGAGAATGTCCAAGGTATATATGGTGTGTGAGTGTGTGTGTGATTGGGTGATGGTGATTGTGAGATTGTTAACAGGTGCGTGCGTAATAAATGGTGAACAGCTGTGTGGGTGCAGTGGATGATGGGAAATGTAGTCCTGGGTGTGATCTGTGACTGACTGGGTGGTGTGAAAGTCCATGTGAAGGGTGAGTGACCTCTAGTGGTGAAGGATTGGAAGTTCATGGCTTGGATTTGTGACATAGCCCCCCCCCAAGGAGCGGCTTCCAGAAGCTCCTAAAAGATCCAGGGTGGAGCGGGCGGAGCAGGAGCCCACCAGGGCGGAGCAGACGGACCTGGGGCCCACCGGGGTGGAGCGGACGGACCTGGAGCCCACCGGGGCGGAGCGGACGGACCTGGAGCCCAACGGGGCGGAGCGGACGGGACTGAAGCCCTCCAGGGCGGAGCGGACGGAGCTGGAGCCCGCCAGGGCGGAGCGGACGGAGCTGGAGCCCGCCAGGGCAGATCAGAGGGGACCAGAGCCCCCCAGGGCGGAGCAGATGGACCTGGAACCCACCAGGGCGGAACAGACGGGACCAGGACCCACCAGAGCGGAGCAGATGGACCCGGAACCCACCAGGGCGGAACAGACGGGACCAGAGACCACCTCAGGGAAGCAAACTGGGCAGGTAGCCCTGACAGCACCTGGAAGTAGAGGAGAACAAGGACAAACAACACAGGGAGAGCAGAGACAGACCACACTGGGAGAACAGAGACAGACAAGACAGGGAGAGCCTTCCTAGTCTCAGGAGCCGTGGCAGAGCAGATCTGGGAATCACAGGCGGCCTCCATAGCCGTGCCAGGGCAGGACAGGAAATCCCAGACGGCCTCCGTAGCCATGACTGGGCCGGACAGGGAATCACCGACGGCCTCCTTAGCCGTGTAAGGACAGGGCGAAAGTTCATAGACGGCCGCCGTGGCCGGGACAGGACAGGGCGAGAGTTCATAGACGGCCTCCGTGGCCGGGACAGGACAGGGCGAGAGTTCATAGATGGCCTCCGTGGCCGGGACAGGACAGGGCGAGAGTTCATAGACGGCCTCCGTGGCCGGGACAGGACAGGATGAGAGCTCACAGACGGCCTTCTTAGCCGTGACAGGACAGGGCAAGGGTTCACAGACGGCCTCCATAGCCGTGACAGGACAGGATGAGAGCTCACAGACGGCCTTCTTAGCCGTGACAGGACAGGGTGAGAGCTCAATGACGGCCTTTATAGCCGTGACATGACAGGGTGAGAGTTCATGGATGGATACCACCGACACCTCTGGAAGTTCTGCAGCTAACGCCGCCACCTCTGGAGGTTCTACGGTGATACCAGGACTGGGTGAGAGTCTATTGCTGGGCGCCACCACCTTACCAGGGGCTGAGGCGAGCACCACCGCTTGGGGAGGTTCTGCGGCCGATGCCTTCCCCTGGGGCAGTACCGTGGTGGTGTACGTGGCCCAAATGCAACATAGTGCTATCCCCACCCTGGGGAGCGCTTCAGACAGGGTAATCAGTTCATAGACAGGAGGGTCAGAGTGAGTGGATTTGGGGATACCAGCAGTGCGTACAGATACCAGCTGTGCATCCCTTACGCTGGATATCAACAGGGGAACTTGAAGGACTGACCTTGAGTCTCTGGGTGGAATAGGTTCTGGCTGGTCAGCTGCGACGTGGACTGACTCTGGCTGGTCAGCTGCGACGTGGACTGACTCTGGCTGGTCAGCTGCGACGTGGACTGACTCTGGCTGGTCAGCTGCGACGTGGACTGACTCTGGCTGGTCAGCTGCGACGTGGACTGACTCTGGCTGGTCAGCTGCGACGTGGACTGACTCTGGCTGGTCAGCTGCGACGTGGACTGACTCTGGCTGGTCAGCTGCGACGTGGACTGACTCTGGCTGGTCAGCTGCGACGTGGACTGACTCTGGCTGGAGAGCTGAGGCGTGGCGTGACTCTGGCTGGAGAGCTGAGGCGTGGCGTGACTCTGGCTGGAGAGCTGAGGCGTGGCGTGACTCTGGCTGGAGAGCTGAGGCGTGGCGTGACTCTGGCTGGAGAGCTGAGGCGTGGCGTGACTCTGGCTGGAGAGCTGAGGCGTGGCGTGACTCTGGCTGGAGAGCTGAGGCGTGGCGTGACTCTGGCTGGAGAGCTGAGGCGTGGCGTGACTCTGGCTGGAGAGCAGAGGCTTGGCGTGACTCTGGCTGGAGAGCAGAGGCTTGGCGTGACTCTGGCTGGAGAGCAGAGGCTTGGCGTGACTTGTGATGATCAACTGTGCTTTGGTTTGACCTTTTAACATCGGCTGTGACCTGACTTGGCTTCTTAACATCAGTTGGGACTTGACTGGGCTCTTTAACAGTAGCGATGATCTGACTTGTCTCTTTAACAGCAGCGGTGACTTGACTTGACTCTTTAACTGCAGCGGTGACTTGACTTGACTCTTTAACTGCAGCGGTGACTTGACTTGACTCTTTAACTGCAGCGGTGACTTGACTTGACTCTTTAACAGCAGCGGTGACTTGACTTGACTCTTTAACTGCAGCGGTGACTTGACTTGACTCTTTAACTGCAGCGGTGACTTGACTTGGCTTGTGATTAGCAGCAATGACGCTACGGGGTGTTGTTGTTGCCGCCATTTTGTGAGCGTGCTCTAGCGTGGCTGTGTTCACACAATTGGGTGCGGTGTCTCGTTCCTCCGCGACCCCCACAGTGAACGCTGAACCAACAGTCAATAAAGCATAGTCCATAAACTGACTGAGAGATGAGCGGGGACCCTCACGGATTAACTGTGATTTGAGCGGCTGGTTAATGCCGTCACAAAAAAAATCAATCAAGACATCGTCCGAAAAATCTGAATCATTAGCAACCTCTAGATATACTTGAATAAAGTCCTCGAGTGATCGCTTACCCTGCTTGAGGGACAATAACAGTCTTGCCGTGTACATACCGGGCCAGTAATGTTCAGGAAAGCCGCTGGATCCTTGCATGGCCGAGTATTCTGTTACCGGGTTGACGAGACGTGAGACAGGCGGATCCATTTGCAAGGCTTTATTATTAAACATGGTCAATACAGGCAGGGTCAGTCAGTAGCAAACAGGTATAGTATGGGCAAGACACAAGAATAATCCACGGGGAAGCGAGGGTCGACGATCAGCGTACAGTATCCAGAGGGCTAGGCAGAGAGATAATCCAGGGGAACAAGCAATAATCCAAACGAGGTGAAACAAGAGTCCAAAGGGCAAAGCAGAGGGAATATCCAGATAGACGGGCAGAGTCAAACACGGGAGATCTAAACTAGGCAAACGGGAAACAAGGGCAGAAACAAACTAGGAATGCGGATAACGCTTTGTATGTAGACTGGCTAACAATACTCGGCAGAGTGTGAGAGAATGTCCAAGGTATATATGGTGTGTGAGTGTGTGTGTGATTGGGTGATGGTGATTGTGAGATTGTTAACAGGTGCGTGCGTAATAAATGGTGAACAGCTGTGTGGGTGCAGTGGATGATGGGAAATGTAGTCCTGGGTGTGATCTGTGACTGACTGGGTGGTGTGAAAGTCCATGTGAAGGGTGAGTGACCTCTAGTGGTGAAGGATTGGAAGTTCATGGCTTGGATTTGTGACAACAACACGTTCTGTCTTGATATCATATCTTATCTTATTTTTTATATTTATTTTATTTTTTTGTGATTGGCTGCTTCATGTCAACCATGTTCAACCTGTTTGCACATTCCTCTCTGTACAGTCATGCTTATCTTAATATTTAATTCTACAGCATACTGTCATGCACATTCTTTTATATTTTATTCTTTATATCTTATTTTTTATTCATTTTATTTTATGTATACTTCCCTTGTGTTGTATTTTTCAATATTTGCACTGTCCGTGGAGCGGACCCGACTCTCATTTCACTGCTGGTTATACAATCTCTGTATAGTAGTGTATGTGACAAATAAAACTTGAAACTTGAAACTTGAAGTAGCTGCATTGAGAAGAAGATGTGCTGCCCAAACTTGGAAGCTCTCTTTATCAACTATAAGCCTTTTTATTCACCGCGGGAGTTTTCCTCGTTTATTCTGGTGAGTGTATATATTCCTCCTGACACGCATGTGAGCGCGGCGCTAGAACTGTTGTCCGACCAAATCACACACACAGAGCAGCGTTACCCGGACTCTTTCATTGTAATTCTCGGTGATTTTAACAAAGCTAATCTCACACGCGAACTGCCTAAATACAGACAGCACATCACATGCCCCACCAGAGACAGCAATATACTGGACCATTGTTACACTGTTTTAAAGGATGCATACCACTCTGTCCCCCGTGCAGCGCTGGGACTCTCTGATCACTGTTTGGTTCACCTTCTACCAGCCTATAGGCAGAAACTTAAATCTTCTAAGCCTATCTTAAGAACTGTAAAGAGATGGACTGTTGAAGCAGAGCAGGATCTACAAGCCTGCTTCGAACTTACTGATTGGAGTGTTTTTGAGGCTGCAGCTACTGATTTGGATGAACTCACTGACACCGTGACATCCTACATTAGTTTCTGTGAGGACATGTGTGTACCTACCAGGACTTATTTAACATTTAACAACGACAAACCTTGGTTCAGTACAAAACTCAAACAGCTTCGCCTGGCCAAAGAGGACGCCTACAGGAGTGGGGAAAAAGCCTTGTACAAACAGGCCAAATACACACTGAATAGGGAGATAAGAGTGGCAAAGAAGAACTACGCTGGAAAGCTTAAAAAAACAGCTTTCAAGCAACGACCCTACATCAGTGTGGAAAGGCCTGAAAGCCATCACCAGCTACAAGACCCCTCCCCCCAGCACTGAGGCCAATCAACAACTGACTGAAGACCTGAACAGTTTTTACTGTAGGTTTCAAAAACAAAAGCCTGGTCTGACACCCCACACCCACTCTGACCATCCCACAACACAGCCATCAACACCCTCCCCCTCCCCTCACTCCCCCTACTGTTTCTCAGCCTGTAATCAAGATCTGTGAAGAAGATGTAAGCAAAGTCTTCAGGAGACAGAAGATAAGGAAAGCCAAAGGCCCAGACGGTGTCTCTCCAGCCTGCCTCAAAGCCTGTGCTGTTCAGCTATCATCCATCTTCACATTGATCTTCAATAGATCACTGGAGCTGTGTGAAGTCCCCTCTTGCTTCAAACGCTCCACCATCATCCCTGTACCCAAGAAACCAAAAATCACAGGACTTAATGACTACAGACCTGTTGCTTTAACATCTGTGGTGATGAAGTCATTTGAGAGGCTCGTGTTGGCTCACCTGAAGGACATTACTGGACCCTTGCTGGACCCCCTGCAGTTTGCTTACCGAGCAAACAGGTCTGTGGATGATGCAGTCAACATGGGATTGCACTACATCCTCCAACATCTAGACAAACCAGGGACTTATGCAAGGATCCTGTTTGTGGACTTCAGCTCCGCTTTCAACACCATCATCCCAGACACCCTTCAGAATAAACTGACACAGCTCTCCGTCCCCACCTCCATCTGTCAGTGGATCACCAGCTTCCTGACAGACAGGCAGCAGCTAGTGAGGCTGGGAAAATTCTCATCCAACACCTGCACCATCAGCACTGGAGCTCCTCAGGGTTGTGTTCTCTCCCCACTGCTCTTCTCCCTCTACACCAACGACTGCACCTCTAAAGACCCCTCTGTCAAACTCCTGAAGTTTGCAGACGATACCACACTCATAGGAGTCATTCAGGTTCCTGGGAACCAACATCTCTCAGGACCTGCAGTGGGACACTCACATCGACTCCATTGTGAAAAAGGCCCAGCAGAGAATGTACTTTCTTCGTCAACTGAAAAAGTTCAACCTGCCACAGGCTCACATGACACAGTTTTACTCTGCTGTTATTGAGTCGGTTCTGTGCTCTTCTATAACTGTATGGTTTGGGTCAGCCAGCAAATCAAATATAAGAAGACTGCAGCGGACTGTTAGGACAGCAGAAAGGATCATTGGTGTGCACCTACCCAGCCTTCAAGATTCAAGATTCTTTATTATTGTCACTATACTAAAAGTACAGCGAAATTAGAGCAATCCGTACAGTGCAAAAAAAAAAAAAAACACACAAAAAAAACAAAAACAAAAAAAACAACAACACACAAACAGTCAGATATTGCACAGGAATATTGCACAGTGAGCAGAAAGTGCTGCATGATATTGCACACAATAAAGGAGAGGTATGTGCAACAGAATATACGCACAAAACAAACTGAACAATATATGATGTAAACTTATACTAATAGACTAAATAGACACACCGAGAGGTATACAGAGGGTGCTATGTCGGTTGAGGTATAAGATGCCCCATCAGATTGGTGCATTTCTCATTTATTATGTGTTTGTGTTGTGTGTGTGTGTGTGTGTGTATGCTGACGGTATTCAGCTCCTGTATAGTGCTGGGGTAAAAGCTGTTCTTCAGCCTATTGGTCCTTGACTTAATGGACCTAAAACGTTTACCAGAGGGCAGCAATTCAAACAAATGATGTCCGGGATGGAAGGGATCCTTTAAAATGTTCGCCGCCCTTCCGAGGCAGCGTACAGTGTAAAGCTCCTTTAAGGAAGGCAGAGGACAGCCGATATGGGCAGGTCACATCATCACAGACCCCTCTCATCCTGGACACGACCTGTTTGTGCTTCTCCCTTCAGGCAGACGCTACAGATCTCTGTGCACTAGAACATCTAGGCATAAAAACAGTTTTTTCCCCTATGCCATCTCCAGCCTAAACCACTAACACAGGAATTATTACCTGTGTTCTGTAATTCTCTAACCCTAATTCTTGTCCCATCTCTAATTATTTACTCTCTCTAGAACTATGTAAATATGTATGCATAATTTTCTATACAGCTGTATATATAGAGTAAATAAGGCACAAATCTGTACATAAATCTTCTGTTCCAGATTCAGACACATTATTATTATTATTATTATTATTATTAAGGCTTATTTAAATGTTCTGTTCTCATGTCAGATATGTACAGTATGTTTATATGTATGTATGTATGTATGTACCAAGAGCTTCTTAAAAACCACAACAAATTCCTCGTGTGTTTGCACACACTTGGCGAATAAAGCTGATTCTGATTCTGATTCTGATAATTTTTTGTGCTGAATTGATCACCCACTGGAGAGCTTTCTTGTCTGCCGCTGAGCTGCTGCCGTACCACATAGAGATGCAGTAAGTTATCACGCTTTCAATGGCACAGCGATAGAAGGACACTAACAACTGCTCTTGCAGATGATTCTTCCTCAATGTCCTCAAGAAATAGAGTCGCTGCTGTGCTTTTTTGACCTCTGCTGAAGTGTTTGTGTTCCAGGAAAGATCCTCAGTGATGTTTATGCCCAAGAATCTAAAAACCGGAACCCTCTCCACGCAGACCCCCCTGATGTGCAATGGTGTAAGGTTTGTGTTGTGCTTTCGGAAGTCAATAATGAGCTCTTTAGTTTTTGAAGAATTCAGAGCCAGGTTATTTGCTGTGCACCATTCCGTCAGTCTCTGAATTTCATCTCTGTAAACTGTTTCATCTCCTCCTGAGATGAGTACAACTATGGTTGTGTCATCTGCGAATTTGATGATAGTGTTGGTAGGATGGATTGAAATACAGTCATGAGTATAAAGGACATAGAGAAGTGGACTCAACACGCAGCCTTGTGGGGCACCTGTGTTCAGAGTTAAAGTGGAGGAGAAATGAGAGCCTAGCCTAACCGTCTGAGAGCGGTTAGTCAGGAAGTCCTTAATCCAGTGACAGATAGATGGAGAGAAACCTAAGTCCAGCAGCTTAGCTACCAGCCTGTCAGGAAGGACTGTGTTGAACGCTGAACTATAGTCAATAAAAAGCATCCTCACATAGCAGCCTGGGTGTTCCAGATGGAGCAATGCTGTGTGCAGGGCAGTAGCAATGGCATCCTCTGTGGACCTATTGGTTCTGTATGCAAACTGATATGGGTCGAAAGTGCCTGGGAGGCTGGCTTTGATGTACTGCTGAACCAACCTCTCAAAGCATTTCATTATAACTGGGGTAAGTGCAACCGGACGGTAGTCGTTAAGACTAATGATGGCTGTTTTCTTCGGTAATGGAATAATTATTGCTGACTTCAGGCAGGATGAGATGGTGGCTGTTAACAGGGACAGGTTGAAGATCTTTGTGAAGACTGCAGAGAGCTGATCTGCGCATTCTTTGAGGACCCTTCCTGTCACTCCATCTGGGCCTGCTGCCTTCCTTGGATTGACAGCCCTGAGCACACTCCTCACCCTGTATTCCTGTATTGTGAATGGGGGTGCGTATCCACTGGGGGTGGGTGTGAATGATGTGACTGTCTCAGTCGCCTTCACCTCAAAGCGGGCAAAGAAGCAGTTAAGTTCTTCTGCCAACGAGACATTAGCGTCAGAGATTTTATGATTAATGGTTTTGAAGTTTGTGAGGTGTTGAATCCCCCTCCAAAGTCGTTGTGGATCGTTGTGGGTGAAGTGGTCCTCAGTCTTTCTTTTATACTCTGCTTTTGCACCCTTGATGGCTTTCTTAAGGTTGGCTCTGGCTGCACTGTAGAGGGCTTTTTCTTTGGA
Source organism: Aspiorhynchus laticeps (assembly GCA_023376895.1). Taxonomy (NCBI): domain Eukaryota; kingdom Metazoa; phylum Chordata; class Actinopteri; order Cypriniformes; family Cyprinidae; genus Aspiorhynchus; species Aspiorhynchus laticeps. The sequence continues at coordinate 46,343 of JALXFT010004611.1, read as the reverse complement.
CCTGAAGGCAGCATTACGTTCTTTTAAAAGGGTCCTGACCTCCCTGGTCATCCATGGCTTCTGATTGGAATAAATCCGGATGCGTTTGTCAACAGCAACATTGTCGACACAGTTCTTAATATAACAGAGTACTGTTAATGTATACTCCTCCAAATCCTGATTATCAAAGACATCACAATTTGTTCTTTCAAAGCAGTCTTGGAGCTGAGAAGAGGCTCCTTCCGGCCATTTTTTCACAATCTTGGTAGTGATGGGCGCTTTCCTTCTTAAAGGGGTGTATGCAGGGATTAAAAACACAGAAAGGTGGTCTGACTGCCCTAAATGAGGCAGTGGAATTGGCCTTCAGGATTTTTACTACTCCAGAGTGAAGAAAAGGGCAGGTAACATCATCACAGACCCCTCTCACCCTGGACACGACCTGTTTGCGCTTCTCCCTTCAGGCAGACGCTACAGATCTCTGTGCACTAGAACATCTAGGCATAAAAACGTCTCGGTTACGTACGTAACCCTCGTTCCCTGATGGAGGGAACGGAGACGTTATGTCGTGACGACATAAGGGGATTTACTTGGAAGCCCCAATCATCTCTGACTGGAGAAAACGCCAATGAATATTGGCTAGTGGAATTTGCATACCTGAGCCACTCAATAGGCGACAGGTGCATCCACTGATCAGGTTTTACGCTGAGGAGCCAAGAACGTGTCCCTGACACCCAGCGATGGTTCAAGATTGTGGCATGGGGACATTACGTCTCCGTTCCCTCCATCAGGGAACGAGGGTTACGTACGTAACCGAGACGTTCCCTATCTGTCGGTCACTACGAGTTATGTCGTGACGACATAAGGGGTCCTATGGAAAGCGCCACAACCTGAACCCCGTCACGACCTTGTGGCATGCAGATGCTGACAAACAAGAGTGTGACAGACAAATGCCATGCGAAGGTCGCAACCTTCCCATCGCCCCAGCGCAAATTCACTAACCTTGGTGCCCGCAGGGACCACTGAGTAGATCGCTGCTGGAGATAGCCAAGCCGCTGTTCCTTACCCCAGAGTCGGAAGGGATTTCGACCTTCAATGAAAGATGCTTCATGTCTTTCCTGTTTGTTGTTACAGCTTGGCAGTAACGACGGGGAAGCGAGCCTTCCGGAGAAGGGCGCTACGGAGGCCACATCCTGCCCGAAGGGAGGTACCATGTGGAGACACTGATATGGACTGACCCAGCCTGGTGCAGTACTACATACGACTGGACCCTGGGGCAGATCCTACCTAGGAGTAGGGAGGAGGGCTGCCAGCAGGGCCTGACAGAGAGCTCTGTCAAAGGGAAGACACAGGTTTACCGTGAGGGAAACCTTACCGTGGAAGAATACACGTATGGGATTACCCGAAGGGAATCAAGCCATACGGACACCTAGCCGAGTACAGGGGCTGACCGGAGATCCGGGCGAGCAAGCACAAGTACTGAGCCTGGCGTCAGACTACTCCACCCAGTCTGACTGCCGGGGGTGCTGGAGGACTCCAACAGGGTTCGCCGTCCGGGGAACTGAACTGGAGGAGAAAACAGGCGCTCGTATCCCCGGGTGAGGGGGAATGGCGCAGCAAGCGTGACACCTGCTAGTTCTTCCCACCACTTACCTGTTACCCAACACACGGGAAGAAACTGGCTCAACGCAGAGACTGTAGAATCTCGCGAAGGTGTTCGGTGTCGCCCAGCCCGCAGCTCTACAGATGTCTGCCAGAGAGGCGCCGTGCGCCAACGCATAGGAGGAGGCAATACTCCGTGTGGAGTGAGCCCTCACCCCCATGGGGCACGGCTCGCCTTGGGATTGGTACGCCAAGGCGATGGCATCCACTATCCAGTGGGCCAACCTCTGATTGGAGACAGCCTTCCCTTTCTGCTGACCACCGTAACAGACAAGGAGCTGCTCAGAGCTTCTGAAGCTCTGGGTGCGGTCCACGTATATGCGCAATGCTCTTACGGGACACAGCAACGCCCAGGCTGGGTCTGCCTCCTCCGAAGGCAGTGCTTGCAGGTTCACCACCTGATCGCGGAAGGGCGTTGTGGGAACCTTGGGCACGTATCCAGGCCGGGGTCTCAGGACAACGTGAGAGTAGTCCGGCCCAAACACAAGGCACTCTTCGCTCACCGAAAATGCTTGGAGGTCCCTGACCCTCTTGATGGAAGTGAGCGCGGTCAGGAGCGCTGTCTTAGCCGACAGGATTTCAGCTCGACTGAGTCCAGCGGCTCAAGGGGACCCCTCTGAAGTCCAGCCAGGACGATAGAGAGGTCCCAGGAGGGCCTCAGGGGTAGCCTAGGGGAATTCAACCTCCTGGCACCCCTCAGGAACCTCACGATGAGATCATGCTTTCCCAGGGACCGGCCGTCCACTGCATCGTGATGGGTCGCGATAGCGGCCACATACACTTTCAAGGTGGAGGGTGACAGCCTACGCTCCAACCTTTCTTGCAGGAAAGAAAGCACTACTCCAATCGTGCATCTTCGGGGGTCTTCTCGGCGAGAAGAACACCAGTTCACGAACAGACTCCACTTCAGTACATAGGCTTGCCTTGTAGAAGGAGCTCCAGCCTGAGTGATGGTCTCTACCACCGCCTGTGGGAGACCACTCAAGTCTGCCGCGTCCCATCCAGGAGCCACACATGGAGGTTCCACAGGTCTGGACGCGGGTGCCAATGGTGCCGAGCCCCTGAGAAAGGAAGTCCTTGCTCAGAGGAATGGGCCAGGGAGGGGCTGTCGCGAGGAGAATGAGTTCGGGAAACCAGGTACGGGTGGGCCAGAATGGCGCGACCAGCAGGACCTGCTCCTCGTCCTCCCTGACTTGCACAGTGTCTGTGCGAGCAGGCTCACTGGGGGAAATGCATACTTGATGCATACCCGAGGCCAGCTGTGTGCCAGTGCGTCCGTGCCGAGGGTGCCCTCGGTCAGGGAGAAATACAGCTGGCAGTGGGAGGACTCGTGGGAAGCAAACAGGTCTACCTGAGCTTCCCCGAATCGACTCCAGATCAGCCGGATCGTCTGATATTTAAATGTTCTGTTCTCATGTCAGATATGTATGTTTATATGTACTGTATGTATACATGTATGTACCAAGAGCGTCTTAAAAACCACAACAAATTCCTTGTGTGTTTGCACACACTTGGCGAATAAAGCTGATTCTGATTCTGATTCTGATTGATTACTTTTATGCCACTGATCAGGCTTTTATATGGAGTTTGGGGCAACAAAGGGTTTTATATGTTTGACTGAAATAATAATGCAATAACTGACACTTTAAATCAATGTTTCAAGCAACAACAAAACAATTGAACAAAAAACAGTTAAAGACAAAAAGTAGCCATTGATAGTATCTAAACATGTATCCAAATCCAAATGTAATAAAATTAATTTATGTGTGATTTATGTGTAAATTATGTGCAATGTCTTAGCTACTAGGGATTGTTACATAGGGCTATACAGGCATCTAGTGGCAACACAATGATATTACAGATAATAAATTGTGCAAAATGTTTATCTTAAGTCAATTTACTGATAATGCATTCAGATTTGTGGAACTCAATGTACACAAATTAGTGTTGTTACTATGACATCCAATTTGAATGTGACAAGAAACTGGTGTCTGAAAATAATAATAAAAAAAAATTGGCTAGAAACGGCCCTGCCTCTAACTCTAGCACTCTCTGTTCTAATTCTATTCTTAAAAAAAACTTGTCCCTTTTAGACTTGCACTCTATTCATTTACTGCTTGTTTTCTTTAAAAAAAAAAAAAAAAAAAAAAAAAAAAAACTTCACACTAGCTTTTCTAATCTTTTTGTATTATATCTGTTTTCTTTTTATTTATTATACCATTAACAAAAGCAAAAAAGGCCTCTAACACTAGCTTGCTCTATTCTTTTTATGTATTATATAATAAAAAAAAAAACTTGTTACATGTACTGTGTTAAGCTAACTGAGACTTGTTATAGCACTTGTATATCATTGCTCTTTCGTTGATTTTGATTGTTTTCATTGTCCTCATTTGTAAGTCACTTTGAATAAAAGCATCTGCTAAATGACTAAATGTAAAGTAATGTAGTCAAAATATTGACAGTTTGTCATCTCACAGCTTTTATAGTCAATTACAATGTACAGAAAATTGCCTAGCAACACAAAAACCACAACAATATTACAACAGTATATTTATTTGAGTCCTCTGAGAACATTTTCACTGAACTTGATAACTGATGTGCAAGAGTAACATTTACAAGAGATCCAGTTTGCAGTGTGATAGGAGAGACCTGAAAGAAGCACAGGTTTAAAAGCTTGATCTGTGCATATTTCTCTCCTGATTCAGATGAGATGACCTTTTCAATGGAGAAAGCACTATTATGGATAGAGGACTTAGTCAGAAGCAGCAGTTTGAAGTTTAAATGTTTGATGATTCTTACAAACATGCAGCTTTTCACTTCAGAAGATGTTAATTGATGGACTGGTGACATGTAGTTTAATTGTGGATTGTTGTGATGTTTTTATCAGCTCTCAGACTGACTGTCATTCTGATGGCACCCATTCACTGCTAAACTAAAGTCCAACTAAAGTGGGAACTAAAATGCAAAGTTAGTGTAATTATTAACATGTTTAATCAAAAAGGGTTGTTGAAGGAATGTTCACACAGATAAGAAATACAAAGAAATGCAATTTCTGCAAGATAATTAAAAAATTCATTTGTACAATTGTAGCTGAATGGGATATATGTACAAGTTGTATGTGTGTATATACTTAACTATATTATGGGGGCAAATTTGTACCAGAAGTGAGCTAACAAAACTGACAAAATCTCATGAAACCACCATTTAGGGATGTCCTCTTTTATAAAAAGGTATAAACGTAGAGTAAATTTGTCATTTTTAAAACTGAACTAGGTTACCTAAATTACCACTCCTGTTTATTTTCTTTTATTTTGTGTATTACCTAAAGAAAGAAAGAAAGAATAAATCAATAATTTATCACCAATAAGACTAATTCAGGTTCTGAAAATGAGACAATACTCACAACTTTTGTCTATCTGTAGATTCCCGTTGGAGCACAACACATCCACATACACTTTCATCTCACTTCCAGCATTCCATCCATCTGTACAGTTCAGTCTATACTTTTCAGCATGCCTTATGTAGATCTTTCCTGTAGGAAGCTGTAGATTGTACTTCTTGACAAAATCATCAATTTCACAAGGTCCTATGACAGAGACAAACATAAACAATGTTAAAAACAGTAAAAAATAAATAAATTACGAATTAAAACAACAAAAATGACTCACTCAGACATTTCGGAGGAGTCTCCCATTTTCCATTCACACATTTATAAACATCCTGTTGCTTGGTAAGCGCAAAGTAAGACTGGCAAGTGTAAGATACTGCTGTTATCACATTATCTTTTGTACTGTTGATGCTGTAATCTCCATGTTGAAGATACGGAGGAGGTGGACAGATCTTATCTAAACAAATAACAATATCACATTTACATTTACATACTTTACTATATTATGGGGGCAAATTTGTACCAGAAGTGAGCTAAACCTGTTTCCATTTTGTTGACTCCCTCATATTCTAATAAATCATTCTAATGTCAGAGTTATCATTTCCAGTTACAATACAAATAAACAAATGACTATCAGTAGCACAAATAAATACAAGAAAAGGTACTGTACAAAAGAACGTCTCATAGTAGTATTCAGGTACAGAAATCAAATATAAAATAACACTGTGTCAATCTTTGATAATTCTACAAAGGTTATTCAACCAAGAGCTGTGAGTGATTTTCTTTTTGTCCTCGGTTGTTTAATTACCATTAAATGACAGACTGCAGAAGGTATACTAGGGTGCTGTCACTTTAAGAGCTAATGCACAGACTCAATATACTAAAACATCAGGCTTCCTCACATCAAGATATAGCCTATAAAGTAGGTTTAATGTTGCCTTCACGTGCTATCTGAATTATCATAAATACAAGTTTCCTAGTCAGAATTTGGAAATGAGCTGCCTCTCAAGTTGTATTTACAATTGGGAAACTCGGAGACAATTGTAATACCCGCGTTTCCAAGTAGGCAAATTTGAAACATGGCGGGGAGGAAAAACATTGCTGTAGCACTGTAAAGTTTTGTTTGTTTTTCCCACAACATCTACATTGCTTTCTCTTGCCATTGCAGTCATGTATATTTACTAATATAAATAAATGTAAATAAATAATAAAAATATAATAAAATAAATTTGATGCATATTGTGTGTATGGAACACAGCGAAAACAACATTTATTTGACCGAAATTGCAGAAATGCTAATGAATGTTTTTTTTTTTATTAAAACCCATTGTATATTGACTAAATATCTTCTATACATTCTGGCCTAAGACTTAAGAAAGAGGCTAGAGTATACTCATGAATAGGCTGTCCACCATTCTTTCCAACAACAAAGCACTTAAACGCGACATGCTCATAATTGCAACTTCAAAAGTGGGAAGTTGGACATTTCTAATAGCATGTTTCTGTGTGAATGTTCTGTGTCTCAGATCTTTCTGCATTGCCTTAAACAGTGATTAAACTGACTGGAATATGAATGCAAGATTTCTTGGCGACTCACTTCTGCAGTCAAATGTTCCGTTCCAGTTTCCATTTTGACACTTTAAAACTCCTCCTGGAATTTCATTGTATGGATTATTGCACATGTATGTCAGAGTCTCAGAGTTGCTGTATTCAGTTTTCTCATCTGACAGTGTCACAAACTGCAAGTTCTTTGTTGGTTTGGAGCACTGAACTGTTCCTAGAGGAACAATTTGTTGTAAGATATATAAAATATTTTACATTATTACATTTGATTACTAATTTGATTCTGATTTATAGAAATGTATAACACATCAACAGAAAGTTGGTGGAATATGTCAGTACCTCCACATTGAGGATATGGGTAATTCCACCTCCCATCTGGCAGGCATTCAATTGCACGTTGGCCATAAAACCTCATGTTGTCATCATTGCATCGGAAAACTAAGATATGTCCAGATTTATAAGGTGAAGTGGCGCTAGGATAGCCAAATAGTATTTGTATATTTTTGAGTTCTTGCTCATCACAGGTACCATCTGTGTATAAGAAGATAATTTATTTATTTTTTAACAATATTAACAATAGTATCTTTTATTAGTATCATGCTAATATAAAATTAAATTGATGTGTGGTCATAGTTGCACACATACATCCATAATTTAACTACTATGACTTGAAACATGTATCATTCAATCAGAATGTATTTATTTACGATGCAATAAAATAAAATCAAGCTGTAACATACCAGTGCATCGCCGTATGTCTGTCCACTGCCCCTGGGAATCACAAGTGATTTGAACAGGCTGCTCTGGTTCAAATCCAGGACGACATTTATATTCTATTCTTGAAGAGATTTTATACTTCAGTTTCTGACCTCCTACAATCTGTGCATTTGGGATTATGGGTGGGTCACACATCATTTCTAGAACACAAACACGCACCCACATAATCATAAAATGTATAATTTATGATTGTTTGAAGATTTTAATACTCCAGGGCAGAACATACCAGCACACAGTAGTTTTGGTGTCCATCCGTCTCGTGTACATGTGGCCTCTGATGCCATTTTACGATATCCAGACTCACAACTGTAAGATCTTTTTGCTCCCAAATTCAGATATCCACTAAAGTAATATGTTGGGAGATACACATGCTGGTTGAGTGGAGCTTCACACATATGCTCTGAAACAAGATTTGCATGCTTTTGATAACATACAATGAATTCAGCAGTAAATCCTGAAGCGTTTCTCTACAATCTTACCCTCACAAGTAGGCTTGTAATCCCACTTCCCAATATCTGTGCATGTAAATGTTTCCTGTTTATTATAGATCTGGTTTTTGCCAGAGCAGATCATTTCCACTGTTTCTCCAGATTTGAAAACAGTTTTTCCCCATGGAATGGTTCTTATTACTTCAGGTTCAGTTACATCCAGCTGACAAGTTACTGTAAAGACAGAATAATGCAAAACTAAGTTTAAATAAACATCAAGTTTGTCAAAAATTATAGTCAAACTGTAATAAAATGTTGCCTACTGTTTTATGAATACTGCATAGTCAGACTATTCATCTGACCTACTACTTTGTGTAAATTCAGATTGTATTCATGCATGTGTTTCCATGAGCATTTCAACTGACCCTTAAATAAATCAACTGTGGTATTAACCTATGCACTGTGGAACAGGCCCACTCCAAACACCATTCTCCTTACAATGAATGACACTACTTCCGTCTAGCTTTTTGTCAGAAGATACACACTCAAAGTGAATAACATCGCCATAAGTTCCTTCCTTTGTGTTGCCCGATGCAGTCACATCCCCATCTGTGTGAATCGCAGGGCATCTCACCTCTGTGAAATAAATAAACTGATTTAGTTTGGGTTTCCTGATAAATCGCTCTGTCAAATGTTATTTTAACATTAGAGCAATGCCTGTTTCCCAAACCAGCATGTAGACCCAATTTTTTTTTAGCAATTTCTTTAGACGTTTATCTCCCCAGCATGACAATGTTGCACTATTGCATTGTAGTGACCTATACACTGTGTATATTTCCATATAGTCTAAGACTACTAATAGATACAGATCTAGCAACTGTTATAGAGGTCTAAGCACTGTACATTTGTACACATGTTACTTGTGACTTCCACTATGTATTACATTTACATTTACATTTAGTCATTTGGCAGACACTTTTATCCAAAGCGACTTACAATTGGTGAATACATAATGCAATTCATCTTGAAGAAGCAATCAGACAGAGGAAGTGCTCGTAACACCAAGTCTCGGTCATTGTTCAAATAAGTACAAGCTAGCAAGGGAAGGAGAGAAAGATAAAGTCAAAGATTTTTTTTTTTTTTTTTAGGATGAAGTCAAGTAGTGCCGAAAGAGATGAGTTTTCAGTTGTTGCTTGAAGATTGACAAGGATCCAGCACTCCGGATAGGGGTGGGAAGATTATTCCACCAGCCAGGAATGGTGAACGAGAATGTTCTGGAGAGTGATTTTGAGCCTCTCTGTGATGTTACCACAAGGCGTCGCTCACTAGCAGATCTCAGACTTCTGGAGGGGATGTAGATTCATGATAGTGAGTGGAAGTAGGAGGGTGCTGAGCCTGTGGTCATTCTGTATGCAAGCATCAGTGTCTTGAACTTGATGCGAGCTGCAACTGGTAGCCAGTGCAAGGAGATGAAGAGAGGTGTAACATGGGCTCTTTTTGGCTCGTTGAAGACCAGTCGTGCCGCTGCATTCTGAATCATTTGTAGAGGTTTGATTGTGTTTGATGGAAGTCCAGCCAGAAGAGCATTGCAGTAGTCCAGCCTAGAAACGACAAGGGCCTGGACAAGAAGTTGTGCAGCATGCTCTGTCAGAAAGGGCCTAATCTTTCTGATGTTGTGTAGTGCAAACCTGCAAGATCGAGCAGTCTTTGCAATGTGCTCTTTGAAGGTCAGCTGGTCATCAAAGATTACACCAAGACTTCTGACCGAAGTTGATGGGGTAATTATTGATGAGCCTAACTGAATCATGAAGTCATGCTGTAGAGTCGGAGTGGCAGGGAAGACAAGAAGCTCAGTCTTTGCCAGGTTGAGCTGTAAGTGATGTTCTTTCATCCATGCCGAGATGTCCGCCAGGCAGCCTGAGATCCGTGCAGGTACCGTTGGATCATCAGGTTGAAAAGAGAGATAGAGCTGCGTGTCATCGGCGTAGCAATGATAGGAGAAGCCATGTGCCTGTATGATGGGACCCAGTGATGTAGTGTATGTGGAGAAGAGGAGGGGTCCAAGAACCGAACCCTGAGGAACTCCAGTGACCAGTTGATGTGTTTTGGATACCTCCCCTCCCCAGGCCACCCTGAAAGACCTGCCGGTGAGATAGGATTCAAACCAGCGAAGTGGAATCCCAGTGATGCCCAGCAATGAGAGGGTGGAGAGGAGGATCTGATGATTGACAGTGTCAAAAGCAGCAGAAAGATCCAGCAGAATGAGGACTGATGATTTGGAATTGGCCTTTGCAATTCGCAGGGCTTCAGTGACTGAGAGTAGCGCAGTCTCAGTTGAATGGCCACTCCTGAAACCTGACTGTTTAGCATCCAGTTTGTTGTACTGTGAAAGAAACAATGCGAGCTGGTTGAAGACAACTCGTTCGAGTGTTTTCGCTACGAATGGAAGGAGAGAGACAGGTCTGTAGTTTCCTAAAAGAGAAGTGTTTAATGTAGGTTTTTTGAGCAGTGGGGTTACCCGAGCCTGCTTGAACGCTGTGGGGAAAATGCCTGTGAGGAGAGATGTGTTGATAATGTGTGTGAGTGCCGGTAAGAGTGTGGGAGAGATTGCTTGGAGAAGGTGAGAGGGGATTGGGTCAAGAGGACATGTTGTAGGATGGCTGGAGAGGAGAAGTTTGGATACTTCCGGCTCGGTGAGGGGACGGAAGGAGAAAATGGGAGTTTGAGCAGTGGTTGGTTGGAGGTCCTGTGTGTGTGGAGGTGAGAACTGGTTACTGATTGTTCTAGTTTTGTCTGTGAAAAAAGTGGCAAAGTCGTCAGCTGTTATAGAAGTGGTGGGAGGTGGGGGAGGGGGATGGAGGAGAGAATTAAATGTTCTGAAGAGATTACGCATGTCTGGAGCGCAGTTGATCTTGTTGTGGAAATGTGAGGATTTGGCAGTGTGGACTTCAGTAGAAAAAGATGAAAGCAAAGACTGATACCTACTCAGGTCTGACGGATCGTTTGATTTGCACCATTTTCTCTCTGCCGCTCTGAGTTTGGTCCGATGCTCACGAAGAACATCGGATAACCAGGGGTTAGAAGGGGCAGCCCGTGCTGGCCTGGAGGAGAGAGGACAAATGTCGTCTAGACAAGAGGTTAAGGTAGCGCATAAAGTGTCAGTAGCTGCATTCACATCCAGAGATGAGAAATGGATAGGTGAGGGAAGAGAGGAGGACACTACAGAGGAAAGAAGGGAGTGGGAAAGGGAGTGTAGGTTACGTCTGAATGTAACCGGTAAGGGAGATGGTGGCACCCGGGTAGCAAAATATAAAGTAAATGTAATGAAGAAATGGTCCGAGATATGTAGTGGTTGAACCAGAATGTTATCTGTAGTACAACTGCGTGTGTAAATTAAATCAAGTTGGTTGCCTGATTTTTGCGTGCTAGTAGTGGTAAGGCGTTTGAGATCAAATGAAGCTAGGAGTGAATGGAAGTCTGTAGCATAAGGCCTGTCTAGATGAATGTTGAAATCGCCAGAGACTAAGAGTGGAGTGCTATCATCCATAAAAGAGGACAGCAGCCCGTCCAGCTCCTCTAGAAAGGTGGCTAGAATTTGGCCAGGGGGACGGTAAATTACCACAATCTGCAGTTTTATAGGATCTGTTACAGTAATCGCATGAGATTCAAATGAGTTGTGATAGCCTAGGGGAGAGTGGGTTGAGTATTTCCAATTGTTTGAAATGAGCAGACCAGTGCCCCCACCCCGGCCAACTTGCCTTGGAGTGTGAGAGAAAGAGAAATTGTGAGAGAGAGCAGCCGGGGTACCTGAGTCTTCTGGACAAATCCAGGTCTCAGTCAAGCCCAAGATGCTGAGTGTGGATTGTAAGGAAAAAGCAGAAATTAAGTCAGCTTTGTTGACAGCTGACTGGCAATTTCAAAGACCCACAGAGAAAGAAAGAGGTGTAGTAGAAGATGTAGAGATAGGGCGCAGGTTAGCATGATTACGCTGCCATCTGCTTGTGTTTTTAGAGCGAGGTTGAGAGAGAAGCGGAATGGTTTGGAAACACATGATAGAGGTGGAAGGAAAGAGGATAGGGAAGGAGAGTGTGTGAGGGAAGATAGAGATGCTACTTAAGTGTATTGCTCGGTGTCGTTGCTCGGTTAAAGTCGCAGGTCTTTACCCTCATACAGTAGGTCTTTACCCGAAGAGGCTGAACGCTTCCGCTGACGCTTCAGCGCGCAGATATCAATACATACTGTCTAGGAAGCCACAAGTGAAAACAGCTGTGGCCGCCTTCTAATTAGCACACCCAACAGCCTATAGCAGAGCATGTGAGCGGAGCTGAGCGGTGAGAATTCCCGCTCCCCGCTCACGTGGATGTTCGCTCCCCCGCTCCACCGCTCAAAGTCACAGCAGACCGCTCCGCTCATTTCCGCTCCCCGCTCACCTACAATTTCATCCCGCTCTGGTGAAATCGCTCCACGCTCGCTCACATTTAAAATTCCTCTGCATGCCTAACACCTGCCGTTTTCAACCGAAGCCTTGGGACACACTCTCTGCGTGACGGACGTGGAGCGGGTTTGTTGCGTAACTGCTGCGGAAAAATCCGCTTCACTTCTATTCTGTCGCGGGGCCGTGGTTGCGGTGTGGTTGGACCGCGCACCCAGGGGCGGCGCCAGAGAATGTTGAACGCAGGTGCTGAGGGGGTGCTAGATCAATGACAGGGGGAGCTGGGCAATTAATAGTAAATATGACCAAAACAGGTTATTATTATTATTTTTATATGAATAATAAAATCACTATATAGGCGCATTTCAAATGTTTATGAGGAATGTGGGAGTATTATCGCGCTTAGCATACTGCATGGGGGCGCGCACGCAATTATTTATTTATTTATTTTTCCTGCGGAAAGAGCTTATAGGCTACTCCCGTCGTTTTTGGATGTGTTTTCTGTCGTATCATGCAGTCTCCGTGAATGGAGCGCGTCACAACAATGAACCAGCTCACAGACATAAGAAATAAATCTGCAGAAAGCTTGAAAACCAATTAAAATAAAAAAAACAAATCTTCTCTGATTATGTAGTCCGTATAGGTGCATTTCTCTATTAAAGGCACGTCCACTGTGGAGATGTTGAGTCTGAGAAAGCACTAGTTTATTAATAAATAAGTAAAATGTATTTTTCCCCGATGCATTCATAATCATTACTGTAGCCGGTGTTTTGCGGCAAGCGTTATGCGTGCGTTTGAGCGCGGAATAATACGCCTAAGTGCCTAAATAGGCATAAATAATAACCTAAATGGTTATTATACTATCAATTTAATATAAACGTGCGAATAGTTGACTAGAAAAATCTTTAGTCGGGGGCAGGCCAACAGTACAAGGAACCGATCCGTTTTTTAAATAAAATGCTGACATTACGTGCGACTGCAAATCACGTTATTGAATTGCAGTATTTATGCATGTGTTTAATGAGTCAAATGTTTTTATTTTATTTCATTTTTTATGGGGGTGCTATGGGGGTGCTTTGGTTTTTCTTGGGGGTGCTGGAGCACCTGCTAGCCCCTCCCTAGCGCCGCCCATGCGCACACCTGATACGCGCATATCCCGCAGGCAGTGTGGCTGCTCTAATCTGTTAACATAGGCACGGAAAGGAAAATCAACACGCATCCGCCACGCAGCCTATATCCTATAAAGAACTCACAGCAACATCAGTCAAAATATTGCTCGTAGGCTCGTGGTGTGAGCGGTATCGGAGCGGAACAGGAGCGAGACAGAGCGATCGCTCCGGCCTTTGGGTAAAAACCCGCTCCGCGCTCCGACTATATTTCGTACGCTCCGCTCCGCGCTCGCTCCACGCTCCGCTCCGCTCCGCTCACATGCTCTGGCCTATAGCAGGTCAATTGCTCAAATTGAAACTACAATTCGCTCTTAAGTGCAGGAAGGCAGCAATGCAAATAAGCAATGAAGCAATGAAGGCAGCAAGTAATAATTTAAACAACAGATCTAGTAACAAAGTATTAAGTAGCACACTCACGTGCTGCCGTCTCTTCTGCTGACTAGTCGCTTGTCCCAAGTTATGATAGTGACCAAGCAGTTTAAATACTCTACAGTCGCTGTGGCCGCCTTCTAATTAGCACACCCAACAGCCTATAGCAGGTCAATTGCTCAAATCGAAACTACAATTCGCGCTTAAGGGCAGGAAGGCAGCAATGCCAATAACACTAAGCCGATCGACGGCTATTATTATAACAACAAGTAAGTGCAATCAAAAATACAAACTACAACGAAAAAGCAAAGTAGAAACAGGTAGAAAACGAAATATTCCTTCCTAGCAGCAATAATTTAAACAACAGATCTAGTAACAAAGTATTAAGTAACACACTCATGTGCTGCCGTCTCTTCTGCTGACTAGTCGCTTGTCCCAAGTTATGATAGTGACCAAGCAGTTTAAATAGTCTACAGTCGCTGTGGCCGCCTTCTATTATGCAATATATGACTGCCATGCTACATGCAAGACTACTGGAACAGATTTGAATCTGCCACTGGAAGAAGAAGAGGATGACGATGGGGAAGAGAGATCACACTAAAGCAATTGTGTAGATACAAATTTCACTCAGAATTTGCTAGTAATTTTCACAATTAATGCAAAGAAATGCAACGCAATTAATTAAATGTGAAAGTAGAAAGACGTCATCATTGTTCATATGGATCTGTGAAAACAACTAAAATGTTGTATTATGCAAGCAAGGCCAGTAGCTGGCGATGTCACTTTGTAAAGAAACTCACACATACCTACAGGTGCATCTCAATGAATTAGAATGTCGTGAAAAAGTTCATTTTTTTTCTTGTATGTTATTTCAAAAAGTGAAACTTTCATGTATTTTAGATTCATTGCATGTAAAGTAGAACATTTCAAAAGTTTTTTTGTTTTAATTTTGATGATTAGAGCTTACAGCTCATGAAAGTCAAAAATCTCAAAATATTAGAATATTTGCATTTGAGTTTCAATTAATTACCATCCCTACAGTATAAATTCCGGGTATCTCTTGTTCTTTGAAACCACAATAATGGGGAAGACTGCTTGACTTGGCAATGATCCAGAAGATGAACATTGATGCCCTCCACAAAGAGGGTAAGTCACAGAAGGTCATTACTGAAAGGTGTGGCTGTTTACAGAGTGCTGTATCAAAGCATATTGAATGCAAAGTTGACTGGAAGGAAGAATTTGAGTAGGAAAAGGTGCACAATCAACAGGGATGACTGCAAGCTTGAGAATACTGTCAAGCAAAGCTGATTCAAACACTTGTGAGAGCTTCACAAGGAGTGGACTGAAGCTGGAGTCAGTGCATCAAGAGTCACCACGCTCAGACGTCTTCAGGAAAAGGGCTACCAAGCCACTTCTGAACCAGAGACAATGTCAGAAGCGTCTTACCTGGGCTGTGGAGAAAAATAACTCAGTGGTCCAAAGTCCTCTTTTCAGATGAAAGTAAATTTTGCATTTCATTTGGAAATCAAGGTCCCAGAGTCTGGAGGAAGAGTGGAGAGGCACAGAATCCATGTTGCTTGAAGTCCAGTGTGAAGTTTCCACAGTCAGTGGTGATTTGGGCTGCCATGTCATCTGCTGGTGTTGGTCCACTGTGTTTTCTAAGTCCACAGTCAACGCAGCCATCAGGAAATTTTAGAGCACTTCCATGCTTCCATCTGCTGACAAGCTTTATGGAGATGCTGATTTCATTTTCCAGCAGGACTTGGCACCTGCCCACACTGCCAAAGGTACCAAAAGCTGGTTCAATGACCATGGTGTTACTGTGCTTGATTGGCCAGCAAACTCGCCTGACCTGAACCCCATAGAGAATCTATCGGGTATTGTCAAGAGGAAGATGAGAGACACCAGACCCAACAATGCAGATGAGCTGAAGGCCACTGTCAAAGAAACCTGGGCTTCCATACCACCTCAGCAGTGCCACAAACTGATCACCTCCACGCCACGCCGAATTGAGGCAGTAATTAAAGCAAAAGGAGACCCTACCAAGTATTGAGTACATATACAGTAAATTAACATACTTTCCAGAAAGCCAACAATTCACTAAAAATGTTTTTTTATTGGTCTTATGAAGTATTCTAATTTGTTGAGATAGTGAATTGGTGTGTTTGTCTTAAATGTGAGCCTAAATCATCACAATTAAAAGAACCAAAGACTTAAACTACTTCAGTCTGTGTGCATTGAATTTATTTAATACACGAGTTTCACAATTTGAGTTGAATTACTGAAATAAATTAACTTTTCCATGACATTCTAATTTATTGAGATGCACCTGTATATACTGAACAAGTAATACAGTTTTCACAAATTTGCATTTTCATAGTTTATACACAGACGATACAAGTATCGTTTTGGAAACTTCGAAACCCATTTTCAAAAGTTTTAATTTTCAGGCCCGCAAAATACTGTGGTCATGTAAATGAATGGCCATAACACATTAAAAGTTTTCTGTTTTTAGTTGAAAACGCTGTTGTGTAAACGTCCCTATATACAACCATCATATTGCTAACATGCTGTGCTTTGGGAAACCTGGCAACCCTGTGGTGCTGTAAGTGATGTTAGCAGCTCTTTTGCAACCGTTTTAGATACGCCCTCTATTTCTACAACCCCCACCATCTTGGTGCAACAAAGGTAGGCTATATTTACCTGTCAAGTTAAGAGCTTTTGTCTCACAATGCTGTCTGTTGTTTGTGAACGTTTTGTAACATTCAAACACATGAAGAGCACTCATAGGATATAGAGTGCCAGCTGTGAATGCATAAAATGATTAGCAGGTACAAAGTGCCTCAAAAACCTTCTGGATGGCTAAACAACGTGTGTGTTTTACATAGACTTGGCTGTCGCAGTCTTGCAGAGATGGCACGATTTCTCCAGACAGTTATTTCAGTGATATCTTTCAAAGATTATAATTGTTTTTGTGTACCATGCTATCAAAATCACTTACAGCACCTTAATGAATGAAATGACAACAGTGCAAACAGACTTTCAAGAAAGCCTACCCTCACAGACAGGGACAGAATTATCCCACCCTTTGATTCTGCAGTGACGCCGATTGATTCTGCTTGTCATTACATACCTACAAACACAAAGTTTTTAAGTAGAAGCAGTGTCAAGTCGAAGAGGACATATGTAAACTTTGAGTTAGCAAAGAGAACAGAGGGAAACAAATGAAATGCTGTGCATGAAGCACATTTACCCTGTCTTGCAAGTATACTGCACTGTTGCTCCGTAAGTAAAATCTGTCCCCTCTATAAGTTTAAAATCACCATTTGGTGTTTCCCCTGGGTGACCACACCTTTTCTCTACAGAAATCAAGCAAGTGTTAGTGTGACGAGCACAAATCTGCTCATGTGCCAGTTTTAATTTATTAACAAAAAAATTATGTGCTTATCATATTGACAATTTTCTTACTTGAGCATCTTTGGGCAATGAACGTCAGCCATTGTCCATTTTTACACATTAACCTATAAAAGCCGGTATAACCTGTCATGCAATTCACTTTTACTGTTTCACCATCAGTGTATGAAATGTTCGCAACTGGTTCTGTGTTTTCATATATAATGTCCTCTCCAAGACATTCTGAGGAGCACAAACAAACATAGAAAAAGATGTGCTAGTCAACAGCTTCTAAAAACGCTTATGGTGACGTAAAAATATTGGAAGTGCATATAACATGTATCACATTCTACATTTAAAAATTCAGAAACTCACCTTGACCTTGCACAAAGGTAACGGAAAAAAGAAAACAGGAAAAGCTGATGATTTGTACAGGAACACTCATTTTCAGCTCACCTCACAAACTAACTGAGCTTTAGTTTTATTTATTTTTATTTATTTTTGTCTCTGTTTATATGATGGGGGATCAAAAAGTTAATCATTTACCAAAGTCAAATGGAGCATGCTTTTATACCAGACCACACTGTTAGAAATTGCTGTTAATTTACGTCAGAATTTCAACAGTATAATCCTGTTATGCTCAAAAGCAGCACATTACTGTTTTTTTTGTTTTTGTCAAATGACGTAGACAAAATATAACGGCACTTTGCTGTATTTATTAGTCAAAGGAAATAAAACATTACCATCCAGTATTTTTTTAAACTGCAGTGAGCACGCAGGGACTTTCATCCGTCTTCATACTGTTAATAGGTGAGTTTTGCACGATATCATAGACAAAATACATTACATTTGCTACAGCAACTAACCTGTATTGTGGATATTGGAAGTGAATTATCATTTATTTGCTATTTTCAGTGATAAACTCGACAGATGCGACATCGTGGAGTGGATTTCTGACTCGGATTATATTATTCCCAATTACAAGGTGAGTTTCATTCAACATGCGATAATTCATCTGCAATGTTTGTTTTTTTTCAAACACTGTTGCATTGAAATCACATTGATGACTCTGTAGCGCGCTGAAAAGACAGTTGTTTTTCGCTATTAGGCTAGCTTGCTTTTCTGTAATCCGAGAAACCTCCAGAGTTAGAAAAAAAAAAAAAAAACTTATTTTCGATGTCATTGTGATTGCAAATTTGGGTAAGCATGTTCTAATATGTAGCCTACATCTCGTTCTGAGTTCGATTTTTTTTTTGTAATGCTGTTGTGCTTGTTCCGTTATTCTTATGTTGGTTACATTTTTGCATGAATCCAAGTTGGTTTTGTAGTTAGCCTAAGTGATACTTATTATCAGATGGATTTCTGAATCGGATTATATAATTCGCAATTACAGGGTAAATTCCATGCAACATAAGATAATTCTTCTGCAAACTGTGCAAAGTTAATTTTTCAAACACTGTTGCACTGAAATGACATCGATGTCTTTGTAGCGCGCTGAAATAGGCTGACCGGTGTAGTTAGGTTATAGGTTGCTTTTCTGGAATTGGCGAAACCTCCAGCGTTACGAAAAAAAAGAAAAAAAAGCTTAATTTCGTTGTCATTGTGATTGCAAATTTGAGTAAGCATGTTCTAATATGTACACATCTTTATTCTGAGGTGGATTTTTTGTAGTACTGTTGTTCTTTGGTTGTTACTGTTTTTGGTTATATTTTTGCATCAATCCAAGTTAGTTTTGTAGTTAAATGATATAATACTTATTAAAAGTAATTCATATTTATAGTTTTGGTATTGCTTTGTACAGCAATGTTACTTTGCCCGGCATAGAATTCTTATGGCCATTTTATTTTGATGGAGACATTTTTAGCTGAGATTTGTTTCATGCACAGGGAGTGTCCAGTTTGACTTGTCAGCATGTTTCCATGTCAGTTCTGTAGACATCAATGTAGTACTACAGTGGCCTACGTGAAGCACGTGAGGATTCATAGCAATATCCCTAACTTGCTGCTTCAATGTTGCATGCAAACCTGCAACAGAAAGTTAAAAAAAGTAGCAACTTTGAAATCACATCTTTACAGACATCACAAGGAGTGTGTGGTGGTGCCTAGACCACATTTGTGCCCTGCAGTAGACCTTGCATGCAATGTTGACTTGTGTAGTGCCAAATGTGAGACACTAACTCAGTTTTATTCCCATCTTAAAGTGCACATTAAAGAGGGACGAAGAGTGGCATGCCCCTTTAAGCAGTGTAATACGTCATTTACAGTAATATCTACATTTACCTCTCACCTGTCAAGGAAACATAAAAATTCATCAGAGGTAAATCTAACTGAATCAATGTCAATCAGTGTTTCCACAGCACGTGTGACTGAAGCTGAAAGCTCTCAAAATATTGACAGCAATATAACAGATGAACATATCGATGTAGCTGGAAACATTGAGCATTTGGAGGTTAGTCCAGAAAATATCGATGAGTCATTATTTTTGAAGAATCTTTCTCTGTTTTATCTGAAATTACAGGCAAAGTTACTGCTTCCATCTTCTGTAATTCAGACTATAATTGAAGATATGCAGTCAGTTTATGATATCAACCAGTCACACTTACTCTTCAAGTTAAACGAGAAGTTGGTTACACTTGGTGTTCCAGAGGCTTCCATTAATGATGTAATGGACAGCCTAAAAGCAGATGATCTCTTAAAAGCATGTAATAGCCACACTCTAAAAACAGACCAGCGCAGGAAAACAGTGTTCAAGAACAGTTTTAATTATATTGAACCTATGCCCATTTGTCTTGGACATAATGAAGCTGGCAAGGAGTGTTTTTTACAGTATGTCCCTATAAAACAGACAATTGAGGCACTTTTTCATTGCGAATCAGTGTGGAAACAGTACAGAGAAGTACACAGCCGTATCCAGGTGAAGGATATTTTTGAGGATGTATGGGATGGTGAAATCATTACAAAAAACTTGGCCCAGACAGAGAGCTCCTCTTTAGGCTTGATACTTTATCAAGATTCATTTGAAGTGGTGAACCCTCTGGGGTCAGGAAAGAAGAAACACAAAATACTGGCTATGTATCTAACACTTGCAGACATATTTCCACACAACCGGTCAAGTACTGACCAGATGCAACTTGTGCTTTTGTGCAGAGAACAAGATTTCAAATATTTTGGTCAGGAATTGGTCATGGGACGCTTGATGAAAGACCTTCAAGACCTTGAGACCAATGGCATAGTATTACCTGATGGACAGGTATGCAAAGGAATCTTACGGGCCATTGCTGGAGACAACCTGGGCTCACACAATATTGGAGGTTTTCTTGAAAATTTCAGTGGCAGTAAGTACTTCTGTCGATACTGTGAAATTAACAAAGATGTGTTTCAAGCAGATCCTCTCTCCAGAGCCAACACTCGGACACCAGAATCATACAAAGAGCATGTTCAGAACATCAAAGAACATACCATTCATAGTGGAGGTATCAAATTTGACTCTATATTCAATAGCCTGAATATTTTTCATGTGTGTCAGCCTGGGTTGCCTCCATGTCTTGGGCATGATTTGTTTGAGGGAGTTGTTGCTTCTGACCTTGCATTGTGCATCGAACATCTTGCCACTGTTGACAAACAATTTACTCACACTGAACTGAATCGAAGAATCGAACAGTTCAGATATTCAGGTAACGATGCAAATGACAAACCTTGTGAGGTGAGGCCAGGAAGTGATAGACTGTGTGGCCATGCGGTGCAGAACTGGTGCTTACTGAGACTATTACCAGTGTTGATCGGAGAGAAGATTACATCTCCCGTTGACAATGAGATATGGCAACTGGTGTTACAAATAAGAGAAATTGTGGCATTGATTTGTGCACCAGCCATTTCCGCTGACCAGATAGGCTATTTAAGGGTCCTTATTGAAGAATATTTGATTTCCAGAAAACAAGCCTTTCCCCATCACCGGCTTAAACCTAAGCATCATTACATGAGCCATTATCCAGAGCTCATCATTAAGTTTGGTCCACTTATTCGTTTGTGGACTATGAGGTTCGAAAGTAAGCACACATACTTTAAACAGTGCACAAGAAAACTGCGTAACTTTAAAAATGTGTGCTCAAGCCTTGCAGAAAGACACCAGCTGTTACAAGCATATCTTAGCACTGGCAATCTCTTCCCACCAGCAATTGTAGTAGAAAAGGCAACTGCCTTTTATTCAAGTGACTACATTGCTGGCATCAGGGAATCAGTGGCAAAGTATGATTTTGGAGCTGAAACTACTTTGATTTCTCATGAAGCAACAGTAAAAGGAACCAAATACCGAAAAAACATGTATGTTGTTATAAGTAAGGATGAGGATGGGCTTGAAGTGGGTAAGATTATGATGATACTCACCTACAAAAACTCAGCAGTCTACTTCATCACTGAAAAGTATAAGGCGTTGTGTATGCATGATGTAGGTGTTCATTGTGTGACCCCAATCAAGAACAGTTACTACTGCATTAATCAGGAGCACCTTCTTGATTATTACCCTCTACCCCTGTATTCAGTTGGTGACTTGGAAGTAATTGTTCTTCACCATACTTTTCCTTCATTGTAGAACTATGAGTAGTCTGAATGATGACCTGAGGAGCATCATCCTCAGAGCCCTGCCATCAATTTCCAAAGATACTCAAGAAGCATTGACAGATGTGCTATTAAGATCCGGACTGGAATCTACACAAGACTTGAAATATGTCACACAAGAAGATATTTCTGACCTTCTGCCACCCATTCAGCAACGGAAGCTTCTGGAAGCCTTTAAAAATGGTAAAGTTGAAAAATTGTTACAGCATCTATTTTACAATTTACAGTAAAATTTTAAATAGCAGTTCTGACCTTTTTCTGCCACAAAGCTTCTTGTTAATGTATAGGAGATGTTATTTATAACTTACTCTGTTTTAGAAGTATATTTGACCACGTCAAAAATGTCATCCTTTTTTTACACATTGTCTTTATACTAATGGGAAAAAATGTACATTATGCTTAATTTTACCATGTGAGCTGTAATTTACAGATAATTCAATCACTTAATGTTTTTTTTAAGGGTATTTTAAGTGACCAATGTTTTATTATCATTATTATTATTTAAAACTTTCAGTCTCATGTGTTGTTTTTCCGGCATTTTTCCTGTTTTAGAGATTGGACTTGCAAATACTCCCTCCCACTACTCCAGCAGTCAGCAGTGATTCAGAACATCCTTGCTCCAGTCAGTCAAGTGTAGTCTCACTCTCAAATCCTGAATCAAGCAGCTCTGAAGACTGTGGCCCATCCTCCATAATCCAAAAATCATGGCCAGAGACATTTGAGGTGCCATGGACCCTCATGCCTGCAGACATTCGTTCAGCAGTTGCTGATGGCAAGAGGCCTTCACCGGCAGCACGCCGACAGATGGTCAGAGTTTTGGCAGATGAGGTTAGGAAGTATGAGCTTAATCCAACACGCTCACAATGTGTCACTGTGTGTAGAAACATCATCCGCAAGTATCCTCAGAGTTTTGCTGATCTACGTGACAATGGTCAGCTACTAGGAAATGGCTATACCTCACTCTTGATTCAAATTAAGGACCGAGTCGAAAATTTGAACCGCACCAGTAGCTTTCGTCAGCACCGTTCATCTGGTGATCGACTAAAGAGAGGTCCTACTGACACCTATGGCTGCACCAGATTCCAGCCCGATCTCCCACCAGAGGAGACAGATGAAACAGTAGAACAGAAACGTCAGCGGATGGAGGAGATATACGATCGAGATGGTATAAACGGGGCAGAAAGAGCAGAAGTAAATCAACTCTTAGAAACGACCTTCTGCCTGCAGCGGCAACAAATTAATATGCTACCAGCACCAGCCATTGCAGATTTAAGAAAGCAATGGCCATACCTTTTTACTCAGAAAGGACTTTACGGTCATTTTGAACTACTTACTGATATCAAAGTGCTGCGTGCACTTGAGCTTGCTATGGAGGAGTGTGGCAGAGCCATCATCGAGTTCTTCACCAACAAACCCACTAATGCAGGTGTCCGGGCTGTCCTTTTACAGCGCCCAGACCTTGAGCCATCCTTCTGCGTTATTCAGCTTCTTATGGCTCACTTCTCTGAGAGCCTGGAAGGGTTAATCCTTCTTGCAAATGTAAGTTACTTTTTTTTTTTTTTTTTTTTCTATGCTATGATTGTCCTGACAAGCAAACTGTATAATCTTTTTTTAATTTAAAGTATAATACATACAAGGCATTGTTGATTGTTTATTTTGTCCTCATTTCAACATCATTACATCTGTGTCCTAGGCACCTGCCACTGCTGCTGATGTAGGAAGGACGCTCACATTACCTGCAGCTCCTCGGCTTATACTCCTTGGTATGTATAGTATAGCAGAATCTCTCTTTTTTTGGATGGTTATGATTACTCTACATTAAAGCAAAACAAAAAAGACAAGTAGTAGTATTTTTACTGTTAATTCAGCGAAATGTTAAAGGGATAGTTCATCCAAATTCTGTCATTATTTACTCACCTTAGTGTTGTTCCAATGTCATATGCCGTTGTTGTTTTTTTCAGACCACAAAAGTAGAAATTTATAGAAAAAAAAAATTGTCCTGATCACGCACATCCAAATAATAGCAGTGGGTAGCAACTGGCATCAAGTTAAAAAAAAAAAAAAAAAAATTTGCAGAAGTGTCACAGAATGGTCCTGTTTGACCATTGTGTTTATAGGTATTCGATAGGTTTAATGAAAAACAAACCAAAATTTCATTTATTATTTAATGGAAATCCTGACATTGGCTTTTGGTGGTCTGTGCTTAACTGTGTGTTCATGAGACACTATTAGTGCCGCAGTTCACTCCCAGAATAAACAACTTTACTTGTAAGAAATCATGATTAATAAATCAGTATGACACTGATTTAAATAACTTTAAATAAAACACTACATTTCAGTTTGTTTTTCACCAAAACCTATTGTACACCCCCAAAACACTTGGAATATACAACATGTATAGATAGGGCTCATTCTGTGATAACGTTTGCTTCCTTTTTTAAAAGCTTGATGCTGGTCACTGTTCACTGCCATTACATGGACGAGAGCGAGCAGATGATTTTTAATAATTTCTTGTGTGGTCTGAAAAAAGAACCTACAGAGCCTTAGCACAACACCAGGGTTAGTAAATGATGGCTTAATTTTGAACATTTTGAAAAATGAAATTTTTAGGAGTTTGGAACATGAGAGTGAGTAATTTATGAGAGGATTTTATTTTTTTTGGTGAAATAAAATTTAAGCAACATAATTTAACAATACAAAATTTATACACATTTTGACTTAAAGATATGTCCTGTTACCAGTCCATGTTGAAATGCATTTCTGTTAGAAGGACAGGACTCTGTGTGACTGTTTAAAATTATTTTAGCTTTCCTTGCATTCATTTGTAATTGGTAATGTCAAGTTAATGTGATGTCAATGCTGAAATGGGTTTTTCATTTTAAAGGTTCAGGTGAAACACCAGGAAGCAGTATCCAGCACTGGATGATCAACCTTGAGGAGCACATCATTTGTGAGGACATCCAACCGTCTTTCCTGTCTGGGCTTGCAGCTCTTTTCTCTACTTACTACAATTTCAATCTTCAATACCAAGCTGAAGCCGCATGCACACTGAAATTTATCCAAAGGTTAGATACTTGGATGCATACATTCAATTTATTTCAGATTTTATTTTTTATATCTCTTATTACAATACATATAGATTTAAAGCAGCTTCACAGAAAATGTGTTTCATTTAAACACTTGGCCCTAATAAACAGGGAATCTAGCATCAAATAGAAATTTCCTATCAAATATTTGAGCCCTATTAAGTAGCCATAAGTGACTGTCAAGGAAATAAAATGTCCATCGGTGGTGACGTGTTGGTGGAAACCTTGAAAGGAAGCAGATTCATCCCAGACCCATCTTTTGTTGCTATTAAAATGATGACCATGTGCATTTGTTACAATTTTTTTCAGTCATGACTAAAATAATATAGGGTATAAGATGTGTTATGTCAATGCTTGAACAAAGAGATATCTTTAATCTAGACTGAAACACATCATTCAGCCCAAAAGATTGTTGACAAACGCATCATTCAGAGTGCTGGAGCTGTTAAGAGAATTTCCTTTCCTGACAATGCAAAGCAAAGTGTTCTTGATAAAAGAATAGACATGCTATATTGATATATGCTATATTTATATGTTACCCATGAGTAATCTTTTCCCCCTCCACACTAATTATAAACACACACATTTGCTCACCCGTCTTTCGGATGAGACGTTAAACCGAGGTCCTGACTTTCTGTGGTCATTAAAAATCCCATGACACTCATCGTAAAGAGTAGAGGTGTAACCCCGGTGTCCTGGCCAAATTCCCTCCACTGGCCCTTGTCAATCATGGCCTCCTAATAATCCCCATCCACTTGATTGGCTCTATCTCTCTCTCCTCTCCACCTGTAGCTGGTGTGTGGTGAGCGCACTGGCGCTGTTGTGCTGTGGCTGCAGTCGCATCATCCAAGTGGATGCTGCACACTGGTGGTGGTTGAGGAGAGACCCCCCCATGATTGTAAAGCACTTTGGGTGTACAGCAATACACAATAAAAGCGCTGTATAAATGCATCATTCATTCATTCATTCATTCATTGTTTTGCAGGCGGTTCATCGGGATAAATCCGGAAAAGGGCACCAAGGCTGGAGGAGTCATATCAAAGCGGACGGGGAAGGTCACACAGAAAAAGAAAACCGTGAACCCTCGTGTCTCCAGTCTGCTTAAAAAATTGATGGATTTTGAGTGGGACTTTATATAAGTATTATACACCACACACATGCACACACTCACATCACACACCTCACACACGGTAACATCAAACACATTGCACACGCATAACGCAAGCGCACACACACACACACACACACACACACACACACACACACACACACACACACACACACACATTCATTCATTCATTCACTCACTCACTCACTCACTCACACACTATGTCTCTTGATCTGTTTTTTTCAGGTATTCAGTAATTCTTATTCACTCATAAACATTTACTTAGTTGTTCTTTAAGTTGTTCACTTAATCTCTGTGTCCAGAGTTAATTTTTTTGGACAGCCTGTATGACTTGGACAGCCATCAGAATAATTTGTTAAAGACTTGTTAAAGCAGTTGATTTATCATTTATACAGCTGAAATGTACATTTATTGTAATAAATGTAATATTTTTTTAGCTTTGTTTTACCATTGGTTTTTATTTTGTATCAATGTCAGAATCTGATTTGGGGAATAATTTACATTTATTTCTGTTATGACCAATTCTTCCCCATAAATAACTGAAATTTCAGTTATTTTCTTTATTGTTATCTAGGCTTTTTTTCTAAGAAAGTCAATCAAAAGTTTAATAAAACGAGACATGTTTTAAAACAATACTTTAAAGCTGTTTTCCTTCTGTTACATTTTTAATTCACTGTTTCAAAAGGCACATTTATACACTGTAGTAATTTTATGGTATTTTGTAGCAAGACTGTTAGGGGCAATTTATGAAATCACAATGTTTAGAAAATGTATGTATGTATAATATATATATACTTTAAATGTAGAAACAGCATTATGCTGTATTTGCAAAAAACAGTCTCCAACTGTAAATTTCACCAACATTAAGACACAGTTAATTTTACAGTGCCTTGCTGGCAACCATGCTGCCAGTTCTTTACTGTTTTTTAATAAACAGTAGGCAACTGTAATTTTAATTAACAGTAAAACACTGTTAATTTTACAGTGCCTTGCTGGCAACCGTGCTGCCAGTTCTTTACTGTTTTTTAACGGGAAATTTTTTTACAGTGCACTCTGTGGCTGCCCACGAGGATATTTAGTTTATAAAAAAAAATTATAATAAAAATTCTGATGTTTACATTTGTCTGATGTTTACATAAGTCTTCTCTCTCCATTTTCTTTTGCTTTCTCATTGAATTTGGTAAAGGCACCAAAAAGCATTGTAAGAAACAACCTGATATTCAACAGTGGATGATGCAACCAGATTAAAGTTCATTCAGTGAGAGATAAGCAGGATGCCCTTTGTGAACTAATTGCATCACTCACTTCCTGGAAAGCGCAGTAGTATGTATGTATGGATGGATGGATTTATGTATTTATTTTCAGGATTGTTTGATGAATCGAAATTTTAAAAGAACAGCATTAATTTACTGTTACAAGCTTTTTCTTTTGATCAATTGAACAAGTAGTATTAATTGGGTGTATATATTCACCCTATATGGTGTATGTATGTTATATATATATATATATATATATATATATATATATATACAGTGCCCTCCACTAATATTGGCACCCTTGATAAATATGAGCAAAGGCAGCTGTGAAAATAAATCTGCATTGTTTATCCTTTTGATCTTTCACTCAATAAATTCACAAAATTCTAACCTATCATTGAAGTAAAACAATTGAGAGTGGGGAGAAAATCTCATGATGAAATAAATGTTTTTCGCCAATGAATGTTGGCCACAATTATTGGCACCCCTAGAAATTCTTATGAGTAAAACATCTCTGAAGTATATTCCCATTCATATTTACATTTTTTAGCACACCAGGGTGACTAGGAGCATGAAATTGTCCAGCCATGACTTTCTGTTCCACAGGATTATAAATATGAGGAACACAAAGGTCAAATTCCCTTAATCATCCATCACAATGAGAAAAAACAAAAAATATATTTCTGATGTGAAGAACAAGATTGTTGAGCATCACAAAATAGAAAGTGGCTGTAAGAAAAGAGTTAAAACATTGAAAATCCCCATTTCCACCATCAGGGTAATAATTAAGAGGTTCCAATCAACTAAAGATGTTAAAAATCTGCCTGGAAGAGGACGTGTGTCTATATCGTCCTAATGCACGGTGAGGAGGAGAGTTTGAGTAGCCAAAGACTCTCCAAGGATCACAGCTGGAGAATTGCAGAGATTAGTTGAGTCTTGGGGTCAGAAACCTAAAAAAAAAAAAAATCAAACATCCCCTATATCACCACATGTTGTTCGGGAGGGTTTCAAGAAAAATTGTCCTCACTCATCCAAAAACAAACTCCAGCAAATTCAGTTGTCAGACACGACTTGAACTTCAATTGGCACTGGCATCTATTGTCAGATGAAACTGAAAAAAAAGCTTTTTGGCTGCCAACCCACCAGATGAGTTTAGTACAAACAGGGATAAAGAAGTACCCCATGTCCACGGTTAAATATACTGCTGGATCTTTAATGTTGTGGGCCTGTTTTTCTGCCAGAGGTCCTGAACATCTTGTTCAGATGCAGGGCCGTAGCTAAAGGATTGGGGGCCCCCTGAAAAAAATATTAATGTGCCCCCCCCCACACACACACATATCATATACTGTACAATATACAAGCATGGAACCAAATTGCATGCTTTTTTTGTGGTTTTCATAATATCTCAGTTATACAACTAATAAAATATTAGAATTATTCACAGAACATGGGCCTATATAGTATAATTCCTGGATTTTGTGGGGCCCCCTGGGCGGTGGGGGCCCCTAGAATTGTCCCCACCTTTCACCCCACTAGCAACGGCCCTGTTCAGATGCATGGCATCATGGATTCTATCAAATACAGATAAAAAATCTAAATCTGACTGCCTCTGTTAGAAATCTTATAATGGGCCGTGTTTGGATCTTCCACCAGGACAACAATCCAAAACAAACATCAAAATAAACACAAAAATGGGTCACTGAGCACAAAATTAATCTTTTACCATGGGTGTCCCTGTCCTCTGACCTGAACCCTGTAGAAGATGAGTGAGGTGAACTGAAGAGAAGCAGCACCGTCATGGAGCTGTGAATCTGAAGGATCTGGAGAGATTCTGTATGAAGAAATGGTCTCTGATCTCTTATCAGGTGTTCTCCAAACTCTTCAGGCATTATAGGAGAAAACTCAGAGCTGTTACCCTGGAAAAAGGACGTTGCAATAATTGGGTGCCAATAATTGTGGCCAACATGAAATAGTGAAAGCATTTATTTCACAATGATATCCCCCGCCCCACTTTCAATTGTTTTACTTCAATGATAGGTTGGAATTTTGTGAATTTTTTGAATGAAAGATAAAAAGGATAAACAATGCAGATTTATTTTCACAGCCGCCTTTGCTCATATTTACCAAGGGTGCCAATATTAGTGGAGGGCACTGTATATATAATACACACACACACACACAAAGTATAATACTGTATAAATAATATTAATTTACACAGCAAATTATTATTATTATATGTTTCACTTATAAAGGATTCAAAATACAATGTTTATTTGTTGTGGATTCACAATGTGGAATTCTAAACTGTATGTTTTTCCCATCTCTGTTGTTGTAGTACATTATATTCACCACTAGAAAGCAGAAGTGACCTTTGGAATCAGTTTCACAAGAATTCGCCAGATGCCACAAGAACTTACTGTATCTGTGCAACAGAAAGTAGCCTGTCATGAAATGCTCCACAGCTTATACAGCTATATTGTGAATGTATCTTATTGTGTGGATGTGCAAATTATCTGTGATATATGGGGGGGGGGACTCTTTCAAGCACAAACTAATTGAAAATAAGATATGTTTGTCAGACTGAAAACCAGTTGAAGATCCAACCAGTTCTCAAAGGATAAAATGTAGTTCCACCCTACAGTTTTATTGCTGAATATCCTGTTTTATGGTTGCTATTATGTTGACTTAAAATCAAATCCAAGATTATATTTTATTTGTTTATATGAATTTACATTTATCCCAACAAACAAAGGCTCAAGTATTGCAAGGTAAGGCCAAACACTAAACGCATGGTAAGATTAATGGCTCCATCAAAGTCCAGACAGCTGTGGACGTGGAAGGTATTTGCGCACAGTTTGGACTACAGTGGTCCTCGGAGCCAGACCTGGTCTAAAGGTTTCCTTTGGCTGGAGGCAAAGTGAAAACTCCTGCTTCACTCTCTGCCATAAAGGTAACAGAGAATAATGGGTGGGTGGTTGACAGATGACCTACATTAGATGCTGCCACGATCGCGGAGAGGAGGAGGAGAGAGAAAATGAAAGCCAGAAAGTATTCATCAGCCATGTTAAAGGACTTTAACAAACCTTTTTCGTGCACAGCTGCATTCATCAGCCATTAATAAACAGCGGAGAGGGTCAGGAATTCAAATTCGGAGAGCACGATGCATCCTCCATTCATTTAGATAAATGAAAAACACAGTGCTGGCGCGGGCCTCAAAGCCATCTCTTAGTCACCCTCGCAGTCAAGTGCTCTCCAGCGCTGTTGACATGGAAGCTTGTCATTATAGTGATATCAGAGCCCACTATGGGTCAGTGGTCTCTCTGTGCTGAGAGGAACCTCTCTACCATCTTGATTTGCAGATCGGATAAGCCCATAGCAGTTATTTTTGCATTTTTATTACTGTTTTATTTGTAGGCTTTTAATAGAATGTTTTGTGTTATTTTAGTAAGAATCGAGAAAAATAGATCAGTTTTTTGGGGCTGCCAATGAATATATTCACTATAAAAGAGCTATAATTTCCATCATATTTATGAAATTGTTGTCAGGAGTGATCTTTGGATAATATGATAATGTTTTCTTGAGATATGGGGGAACAACTCGATTTCAGTTTTGAAATAAAACAGGGATGGTCACTAGAATCATATTATGTTCATAATACATTCTACTGATATGAACAAAATTTTATGAAAACAATTTAACCAAGGAACCACATTTGAGTTGATAAATAATAATAATAATCAAATTACCTCTAAATGTTCATGAACAAAATTATTCAAAAGTCATACTTGTGCTTTTTTACCCTATCGTGAATAGTTGGATAAGGGTTGAATAATTATGACTTAAAACAAAACAATCATATAATTCAAAAAGTCTTCTAGAAATTTTGTGAAATTAAAGTTATTCAACATTCAACTCCTCAGAGACTAATATTTTTCTACATACAATTCATGAATTTTCAACCATTTTAAAATTTCTAACAATTCTGTTTCATTTTCCCCACTAATTATTTGCCTAAACTATGATGGTGTTCATGTTCTTCACCATAAACTTTAATTTTATGATAAAGTCATATGAATCATGCGAAGCTAACCTCACTTAGATCTAACATGGCTTTTTGCATCCACGGCTAGAAATCATTGATTCTCCATGTCTCTTCCTCACCAAGAGCAATTAGTTCCAGATCGTTTTCTGATTGCCCGCCGTTTGATTTATCGAAGTGTCATCCCTGTGTTGGCTAACTGTCTTCCAGCACCCCTCCCCGCCAATAGACCCTGATTGGGCCTGGTGCTAACTACCCACTACCTATCCAATCACAATCACCATGGAAACAGCAGGTGCACGAGGAAAGCTGCTTGTAACCTGGCTGTTTTGCAGAAACGTATCCTGATAGATTTTTGCTATTGTTCATTTTCCCATCCTAATCATATAACAAAGTGCTTTTAAAAAAGAAAATCAGGAATTATATGAATTATTACACATGTCAGTGTCTTCCCGTGCCCTGTAAATTGGGATTCAAGGTGAATAAACTGACAAAATTAAATATTCATATCCTGATTAGCTATTCCCCTCATTCAGAATGAGGACATGCATTAAATATGCAACAAATGTCTTGGAAATAGACTTGAATCAAAATGAAAGATTGCTTCAAACTTGCAAGTGTGGCTTCTTTCAAATTCACATTTGATTGCTGATGCATAAGGTAATAATAAAATGAGTTCTCCTTTTTTTCCCTTCTCACAGTCTCGTATGCTTTTTCTGTCTGTGCTATTAAACTCAATTATTAGGTCACATAGAAAGGAAATTTTATTCATTTGGGCTTACTAAAAGTGCCTGGGTCAACCTACTGAGCTTGATGTGATCAAATTGTTCTCATTAATGTGGAACAATAAACTACGACATAGCAGCTGTGTTCAACCTCTTCTCATTTCCTTCTGCGGTGCATGTCTAAAGCTCGAACGCAACCGAAAGAGTTGCTCTAACCAACCATTAAAACAGCAGTTCAATTTGAATTCAATCTGTCCCATTCAGTCCATTTGCATTCCACCATTTTTCCTTCACTTCCCACCGCTGAAAGTGAAAATGACCCAGTTTGATCCAGTTTACTTGGTTGTTTAATGAGCGTGTGGGCATTGGAAGTGTGTTCGGCTTAATCTAAAGCCATTTCCTGCAAATGTTGTAGCGATATTCAGGAGCATAAGATCAGCAGAACTTATGAGCGGAACATTCTCCTTCTTTTTTGTCATTTATTCAAATGTTTTATGCTAAAACTACTGTTGTTTCCCCAGCAGCTTCATTTGTACAGGTCTCATAGAGGGCTATCTGACACTCCACAGACCTGGAGTTCAAAAAAGACACTTTCCATCCTCTCATTGGCATTGCATCCTGCTGTGTTGAACTGGCCTCTGTGGATGGTTTTAGCCTTTAATTCTAGGTACAGGAGAAATGCCACTGCAGCTAAACACTGATGTACTTTACACCAGTAACGGTAAAATCAGAGAGCATGAAGAAAATGCTATAAACAATGCACAGAGATCTGTTGGTACTTAATGCTTAGAGTACTTCTGAGTGAAACTTTGCTTTATACAACAAGCAAAAAACACCTAAGTACAATGAGAAACAGTCCAAAAAATGGTGGCCAAGACAACTTGATTTTAAAAATCAAGTTTTAAATCAAGAAATTTAAACAATAAATAGCGTTTTGTGTCTCTGTACTGTGTTGTGACAGATCGCTGTAGCGCCTCAGCTCAAGCAGCACATGAACTGATCATCTCTTGCTTTTTACTAGTTATAGCACAAAATAAACATGAATGAACATCAGAAGGTGTCTTGTTTCAACAGCAGAAGATGTAAATATACACCGTTTTTCAAGTTCAAGTCCACCAACATTAATCTACAATCCTGTCTGGTTTGCTTTTAGGACAAAATGGCAGATTCGGCGTTATGATTGGTCAGATCACCTGTCAAACAAAATCCTCAAAGCAGTTGTGCTCAAAACTGGAGCAAAGCACTTCAATTTGCCTTCATTCATGGACCCTTTTCAAAGACTGTGATGATACTAGCAGTGTTGGGTGTAACGCATTACAAGTAACACAGTCCAATGCAAACTCAAGAGTATTATACAAACCAGGAATAACTAAATATGTTAAATAAGACAAATAGCATTTATGTATTTAATCCCATTTTATTAACCAATGTCTTTGCTACTGACCTTTGAAAACACACACACACACACACACACACACACACACACACACACACACACACACACACACACACACACACACACAAAGCATTTGTGTTTAATTTTTGTTATTGCTGAATAGTGTTGAACTTTCTTCTCCTGCATCAAAATGTACATTTCCTTCAGCCTGAGGCGTATTCATTTCACTTTTGGTGTAAAAGTGCCTTTACATTTGTAAAAGAAGAACTTTTTTATATTAAAAACAAACAAGCAATCCCTGCCCAGATTTAAAAAGTAACACAAAAATAATGTAATGCATTACTTCCCATAAAAAGTAATATAGTAATGTCATTCATTACTTTTTTAGGGAGTAACGCAATATTGTAATGCATTACTTTTAAAAGTAACTTTCCCTAACACTGTAAACATAGTATTTTTACAATAGTGTACATTTATAAGACTATATTTTGTGTTATAGGCCTATTGCCTTGGCATTAATTACAAAACACAAGTTAACACTGTGCAAAGGTGTTTCCAATACAACAGCTGGTAGAGTGACTGTAAATTTGACATCTTTCTATCTTCTGACCAACATTTTTTATTTTTTTTTGGAAAGACAGACTTTTTTGCAATATAAAAATTATATTTGCTGAAGTCTCCCATTTACCTCTATAGAAAATCATTTGAAAAAATATATTTGATCCAGATTTTTCCTTTTCTAAAAACTTTTGGTATCATTTTGTTGATGTGATTAACAGAGCATGTGCAGGTTTGGCTGTCATTAAAATTTGCGGTGCTCCAAGTATTTATGCCCAGGCATTGGTTTAATTATTGATGTGATAGTGAAGTCCATGAGCTGCAGCAACATAAACACGCACAGTGGGAGTTTCTACCATTTGACATATGTAGCTCCTGATACACACGCACACAGTGGCTCTTATAAGGGATTACTGTCAGAGCAGATGACAGCTGTGTCTACTTACAGCATGTTACAGAGCATAAGTGAGATAACTCCTCTTTGAACGTGATGCTGGCCTGCTGAGCAGTTCATCGGGCTTCCCGTCCCTGGAGCTTTATGGACTGTAGCATGACAAAAACTTCATCTTGAGATGTACCTACTCCAAGCTGCCAGCGATTGCTTCACATTTTTGTTTATCGCTGTCTTTAAAGAGACTCTCTACTTCTGGACCTGCCATTAGGAAGTCTGGCCACATTTCAGTGAATCTCTTAAAAAACTGTCCAGGTTGAGTTATACTGGAATGATATTATTTATGAATTGAGCACACATGAAACCATATTGCTGCTCTGAGTTGGGGGTGTGCAATGTCAAGTAAACTGGTATTAGAAATTGTCTTATTGTGAATAATTTTGTACACATTTTGTAAACTGTTGATGAAGAATAGGCATAACGCTCAGGCATACTCATTTAGCTCGTTTATAATCTGGCAAGCTTGTGAGTTTTGGACTAAACCACATTTCCCATCATGCTCTGGCTGGATGCAAAGGATAAAATATACAACTATATCATTTACACAACTAATGTGTCTACATAGAGTTCCTTGAAAAATAAAAGAGAAATAAACATGCAATTTCCCAACACAGTATTTTTTTAAACAAAACAACTTGAACTCACATGATACTATGATTTACCAGAAGGACATATTCTATATATATATATAGATATATTTCATCCAAAACATTAAATTAACATTGTTACATTATATTATTTTTATTACAGTCAAAATTTCATTACTGACACAATTACAGTAAATTAAATAAAATTTAATCAGATGAAATCATAATTGAAAATTAAGTGCAATAATATATAATGATTTATATTTGCATAGTAAATAATGGTTTATTATTATATAAGAATTTTCTAAAATACATAATTTCAGTTTTTCTTGTACTGAATGTATGTCACAATGAGAGCCGGAAACAACAGGCAAGTAATACACATGGATATTTATTGAAGGGAATGCTGGATGAGAGGAGAGTGACGAGCTGGTGAGTATCTTGAGCATAGATATGTTCACGTGATCCATGCATGAACTGATATCCTTATCGTCCACAGGGGAAGGGAGTCCGGGCGCTCGGGAGAGTGGGAATCGGTGCTGGCGGATCGCTGGAAACACAAGAGTCCTGGAAGATACGCTGGAGAATCACTGGAGAGACTGTAAGGTAAGTATTCACCGGTAAGTGCATAGAGAGTCAGGTACTGTTCCGTGTAGTGAACCGTAGACCAGACAAATCTGCTGGCTGATGGTGTGTGTGCTTTTGAACTGGCTGCTAACGAGGTGATTAGATGATTGACAGGTGCAGGTGCTCAGAACACAGGTGATAGTGATCGTAGTGATGGGGTGAAGATGGAGCCTGGCAGTTCTGTGACAATGTAATTTATACTTTTAAAATTTAATTTCAGGTTTGTGTTATATAAAAATATAATTATGTAATATAATATAATATTATATATATATATATATATATATATAATATAAAAAAAATGGCACTGTCATACAGTAATGAGGTGGCATTTTTTTACACTTATATTTATTTCTTTATTTTTTTATTTTTTGGGGGTAGCATAGTAATGGAAATTAGGTGCTTAATTGTCACAGTGAAAGCAAAAACGTTCCAAAAAATTGCATTTTGCTAAATATTATATCTTTCTGACATTTCCAAGTCATTGTAAAATAGCTGATATTCATACAACTGTGAGCACATCAATTGACGTCTATATTTACATTGCTTAGCAACCAAAATCAGCCTAGAGTTACGCCAACAAACGTTTTGGCAGAAAAATTGTTTATTGCCATTATTAGTACTTTTAATGGCTTATTGAACATTGGTGTCTTTTTTTCATGCTGCCATTGCTTCCATTTAATGGAAGCCATAAGGCACTTGAACTCGTATGTTACATTGATTTTTACCATGATTAAGAGACTTTTTAACAAACCTAAACTGTGGTAAAATTCATTGTAATGCACAGCCTCAAGTGGCTTATTCCTTATTAAATACATCTATCAAAGTTCATCCATGTGGAGTGCATTTCTAATGATGCATTAGCTGGAATAAATACATCAGCACACATGCAGCACGTTTTTCACACGGATGACCTCCAGAAGCACTCGTCTCACTAAAATCCAATGCACCGGGAGTTCTTAAACTATGAAAGAAACCTTAAATCACACTCTGACCTGGCCCACAGCCCAGCGATCAAAAGCCCACCAGACTGACGCGTGAGGTGAATGACAATGTGAGAAGTAACATCCCTAGCAAACGAAACTATCGATGATAGTGCAAGTCCATTTGAAAATGACTGTATCCGCTTCCATTATCACCAGTGCAATTTAGAAAGCGATGGCATCAGATGAAAAGGCCCAGCAGAGCCAGAGCTAAAGCACCGGCGCAGATGCCGAGCTGCTCCTTTATCTCCAGCAGAATGGAGATTCATGAGGTCGGGATCTTTTAGATTTGTAGCATATTGATGCGTTTTTATTTACGGTGGGGTCCAAAAGTCAAGTCAAAATGCTGCTGCTTTGCATTCTTTTTTAATTTAATACAAATGATTTCTTGCAAATAATATCATTGAATTAAAAATGTTACATGCATTTCTAAATGTATTTGTTTTGCTACCTTTTTAATTTATTACAGGAGCACTTGAGCTGCATAAACTCAACAAGTTTGTCCTCCATTTTGATTTGAGAATCATCCAAAGAGCTTCTTGTGCTTCACTGAAAGGTGAAAAACTGGTGTTGTTGAGAGCTTTTTTTCCACACAAAATGAGTATTATAATAATTTTATAATTTTTTATAAGACAAGTTTTACTTGTCTTTTGCATATTTAAAAACATATATTACTTCTGCTTAGTGTATTTTTTTAAGCAAAACTGAAAAAAGTAGGAAGGTTCACCCAAAAATTAAAAAGTGCTGAGAATTTACTCACCCTTAAGCCATAAAAGATGTAGAGGAATTTGTTTATTCATCAGAACAGATTTGGATAAATTTAGCATTACATCACTTGCTCACCAATGGATCCTCTGCAGTGAATGGGTGTTGTCAGAATGAGAGTCCAAACAGCTGATAAAAACATCACAATAATCCACAAGTAATCCACACCACTCCAGTCCATCACTTAATGTCTTGTGGAGCAAAAAGCAAAAAAACACCAATATATTTGTTTACAGCTGTTTTGGACTGTTTTTGCTTCACCTGTGTATTTGTCTCCTGATTTAGACAAGACAACTTCTGGAGAAATCAATTTAATGGATAGAGTACTCATACTGAATTTATACCCAATATATTAATTGATAGATTGAAGTTGTGTGGATTAGTTGTGGATTATTGTGATGTTTTTTATCAGCTTTCATTCTGATGGCACCCATTCACTGCAGAGGATCCATTGGTGATGCAATTATACATTTCTTCAAATATGTTCCAATGAAGAAACAATTTCTATATTAAAGGAACACTCCACTTTTTTTGGAAATAGGCTCATTTTACACCTCCCCTAGAGTTAAAAAGTTGAGATTTACCATTTTTGAATCCATTCAGCCGATCTCCGGGTCTGGCGGTAGCACTTTTAGCTTAGCTTAGCATAGATCATTGAATCGGATTAGACCATTAGCATTTGGTCATCAAAAATGACCAAAGAGTTTCGATATTTTTCCTATTTAAAACTTGACACTTCTGTAGTTACATCGTGTACTAAGACCGACGGAAAATAAAAAGTTGTGATTTTCTAGGCTGATTTAGGAACTATACTCTCATTCCGGTGTAATAATCATATCAGCCTAGAAAATCGCAGCTTTTCATTTTCCGTCTAATCTGATTCAATGATCTATGCTAAGCTAAGCTAAAAGTGCTACCGCCAGACCCGGAGATCGGCTGAATGGATTCAAAAACGGTAAAACTCAACTTTTTAACTCTTGGGGACTTGGAAAATGAGCCTATTTCCAAAAAAAGTGGAGTGTTCCTTTAAGCCTGCGCTGTTAAACTGTTAGTTCTATGCCAGTCTTTGTATTTTAGCTAAAAATAAATCACAGGGACACACATAGCAACTGATGACCTCACTAGGATCAGTGGACCACAGCGGTCAGCTGCCTGGTAAAGATCTGAACCAGTTGGATTAGAATCATTCTGCCACCACCTGCAGCTACTTCAGAATTGGCCTGTCCATCAACAACCCAAAGACTCCATAGTCCTAAACTTGTAGAAACATATCTGTAGTGCACTTCCCACGCATGTCAAGTACCTTGAGAGGAACCTATCTGAAAGTGACAGCATTGATGAAGAGGTACAATAAAACCCTAAGCAAACCTCAGTGGCATTTTGGTAAGCCAGGAAAAGTGATTTCCAACAACAACCTTACTTGAGGACGTCTGGGGAAGCTTTAAGGTAATACATGGACCACCAACTGGGTAGCAAAAGGCAGGTTAAAATTTAGTGAATTAGAATCACTTTGACTAATTGAAACTGACTATTTTTTTTCCAGCTTATGAGCTCTGAAAACAATGACAACCAATCAGAATCCACCCTGCTTTAAAAGCCCCTGAGCATTTAAAGCTGCAAATGTGCTTTTAATAATCAGGTTGTGGATGCTAATATAGCACCGTCTTGGAATTATAAGGTTCTATCTGCATTCCAAGCAGTTTTGAGATGAGTTTTTGCATTCCATAGACTTCTGTAGATATAACCCTTTTTGTTTTCTAAAAAAAAGGTCCAAAATGTACACAGCTTACAAAAGAAACATCACATAATGTAAAAAAGTTGTCGCAGAATAAGAATATGTAAATAACTCAATTTTGACAAAAATGTCAGATAAATCCTTTTAATTTCAAGGCGGTGATATACCGTTACAGTTATATTTATAGTTATTGTTGGTGCGAACAGAGTTGCTATTTACATGGGCTGACTGTATAAATTAACCAAAAATGATTACTACCAAATAAATTAAACATAAAATATTGATCTGGGCTTATTAGCTTGCAGTACTGTATAGGACTATCACAAGTTCCCTCATTACATTCCCTCATGTAATTCTATACTGGAATCCACTTCAGAATAATATTGAATTTCCACTCTGAGCATGTCTCAGTTGTTTTCTTAGTGTAATCTTATATATTGAC
The DNA here is from genome assembly GCA_023376895.1 of Aspiorhynchus laticeps. Taxonomy (NCBI): domain Eukaryota; kingdom Metazoa; phylum Chordata; class Actinopteri; order Cypriniformes; family Cyprinidae; genus Aspiorhynchus; species Aspiorhynchus laticeps. Next base: position 6,794 of record JALXFT010004611.1, on the reverse strand, counting down.
ATTTATTTCTCATGTACACATTGTGTAAATTGTTGCCAAATGCTTTGTAAATCCCCTCCTTACCATTCTGACAGAGTAAAGGATTGGATTATTTCTAATGCATTGTTCTAAAGCTTTAAATACAGGTTATATTTTCAGTTTTATTCCTTTGAATAAAACAATGTGTTCCATATTGCATATTTGCAGCACATACCGCTGTGTCCAGATGTCCTTGAAATGTTATGGTGAGCTCAGTTTTGACTGACATCTGTTGGTTCTCCTTCGCAGCGCACCACACCACACCACACTCTCTGGGTAAGATATCTGGAAAAAGCTTCAATTCATTCGTGTCACAGAGGAGTTTTCCTCAGGTTCAAGGGTGTGCAGCTAATTATTGAGCTTACAGAGGATTTCTAATTTGCCGGCCGCCTACAGCCTGTTCCACACTACCAATAGAACAAGCAAAAAACAAGAGCGTGAAATCAGCAGCGTACATCTGTACGTCTCTGGAGGGCTGTGTGTAGCTGTTAATTATCACAGGTCACGCTCAGGGAAACGAGGAATGAAGGTCAGGAATAATCATTGCATTCTCCAAGAAGAAGAAATACATATTTCCCAAGATACAATTAGAGCAAAATATGTTATATTATTTGATTCAGATATTGTATTTATAAACTTAGCCAATGGCGTGAGTTAAGGGGCGGCGCTATTGTTTATCTGACCAATGAATTACATTTGCTGTTGCTTATGTTTTTCTGTTGCTACCTTTAAAATTTACATTTAGGGCTATTAAAAATGTGAAAATGTGTTATTTCGGAAGAATTGTTTTTTTTTTTGGAGCTCTACACACTTTGTGCACTTCCAATACCATACTGCTGAAATTCAGTAGATAAGTCAACAATCATCTCTATTGTTTTGTTGTCATTAAGATAGCAGTAGTTGTTCTTGCACCAGACATCATCTCATTCTGGGCAATGAGTCCAATACCTCTGTAAACGAAAACTTAATGATGTTATGCTTTTAATGTTGAGCAATTCAGTCTAGGGTCACAAGATGAACAACACCGGACTTAGTACAAAGCTCTGGGGGACTCATTGCAAAGAATGGTTTAGCATAAGGTCCTGTTATGAACCATGACTCTTTACTGCACATAGGAAGTCTAGGACTCAGCTGTTGAAGGGTTTAGTCCAGGATATTTGTTTTGCCTGAGTGTGGGGTATGTGTTAAGTGGCAGACTGAAATCAATGAAAATCATTAAGACACACAGTGGCAAATACACTACACAAGTGCAGCTTTTTTGCATGTAACATTATAGCTTGTGTTTTATTCATGAACGTCATTGCTGTTTGCATTTTAACATTGTTTATTAGTACCTAAAGCAAACTGTAAACAGACGTTTATTTTACAAATATTTTACTTAAGTTTTAACTTTAACTTAACTTAATAAGTTTTTTTATGGCTTTATTAAGATTTAAACTAGCCATAACTAAACCAATATTTTTGGTCCATTCTCTTTCTTTTTAACAGTTAGTTATCTGATTATGTTTTTAATATGTATAATCGCAGTAAGACATATTTAATACTTGCTTTTTAAAGCAATCTATAATGAAAGCAGCAGGGAAATTAAATGAGATAATGCCAGCAGAAAGAGATTTAATTACTTTAGAACAGGCACTTTAAACAACAAATCTTATTATATTGAAGTAAAACCATTTAAATGTATTGCATCAACATAAGAACAACCTATTTAGTTTTCAAGGCAAAACATTTTTGATTTTGTTTTGACTTTCATAAAAAATAAATAAATAAAAATAAAAAATCCTGCACACCACTCAAACCTGCTTAGTACCTAAATAACTTAAAAAAGGAATCCACAATATAAAAGCAAACAATCTGAACAAAATGATTTACATCTGAAAATACCCTAGTAAAAAATAATATTTAAAATACATTTATTTCATACTAAGTATAGTTCAAATCTATTAAAATATTTACTGAGATATCGCTCGAGAGACTTACAGATATAAAAATTATAATATCTTATTTGGAGTAGCACTTGTGTACAATATGCATTTCTGAATATTACACCTAAAATGTGTTTTAATGTCATTATTGATGAGGATTGTATGATCTTTGAATAATATCGGTCTTTAAATGCAAGAAATTTTAAGTGTAACTGAAATTTACTTGCAATAGTTCCACTTTAGCACAATCAAATATACTTCAGTATATCTTTAGTTGGACGTTGCCACTACTTCTGCACAGTTAAAGTGGATTAAGTACAAAATTAGCCGTTCCAATTTAGCATATTTACCTGCTTAGTATACTAAAAGTACAATTGCAGGGTATTTTTTATTAAGTACATAAATATGTAAATGTATTTTTTAATATACTTAGCATGAAATAAATGTATTTCAACTACATTTTAGTATATTTATTTTTCACTAGGGTAATATATATATATATATATATATATATATATATATATATATATATATATATATATAAGATTTTGTTTGCTCTTCATTTGTTTTTGATTGCCTAATTGGAGGTGTGCTCTTCAATATTATTTTGTTTTGTTATTGTTTTGATCCTGAAATAAATAATTGCATGTCTAAAATGATCAGTTTAACTGCACATGTCCATGGTACATGGAGTTACCTTGAGAAAACATCAAAATCATAATCCCAAAGGACATATGCCATGACAACAACATATGAATTAATGAACAAAGGTGTCTTAGTCAATGCATTATTAATAGCCTGCAGTCAAACACTGGGCAGATGGCTTACAGACAGCAGTATGTGCCATTTCAACTCATGAAAAATGCTTCAGAAAATGTTCTATATTCTTCTCCTAAGCTTAGATAAATCATAAAATCAGTTAATGAGTGCAATTTCTCCCCTGTTTTGACATATTTCCTACTAAACATGAAGGCGTGGGACATTTAGAAAGGATTACCGATATGCTGTAGTTACGTCACAGCCATGAACGATGGTTTGCTGGTGGTATTGGGGAAATTACTTTCTTGTTCTATGTGACTGGACAAAAATCTGAGTCAGTGTTTTTTTATTGGAGAGAGACTATATGTGTATATATGCTAACAAATAAAAAAAATTGACTGCACTAGATAATCATTTCATCATACTAGATAATCGGTACATGTGGCAGAATTGACAATAAAGCAGACTTTGACTTTGACTTGACTTTTGAGAAGTGGGGAAGAAATGCAGTAACCCTATTTTCCTCTAGAGGGCGATAGTTTATTTTTGTTGTTTTTTGTTTGTTTGGTTGTTTGTTTGGTTGTTTTTTTATATTCAGTAGCCCTGTTGTGTTCCTTTGGTGGCCATCTTGTTGAGAGAAAAATGCAAAGACACCTGTCGAATTGGTGTGATTAAAGATGAAAAAAGTGGATTAATAATTCAATTTAAACAGAGTTTGATGGAAGAAAGTATTTCTTGAAGGATTTTATTTATATTATAGGATTTTTTTAAATTTATAAATTAGGTGTTGTTTATGTTATCTCTACTTGTGATTAATTTTGTGTGCCTAAAATATTAATTGCTGAGGAAAAATAAGACCTTTTTTGCAATAAATACAATCAAAGTTAAAACTTAAAACGATCCAGAGGACTTGGAAATATAGTCTCAATTAACCTGACTTTGCCCCCTTTGCTAGTGGAGTGTATTGATAATGTATTAATCAATTTGGAAAAATGTGTTGATCAAATGATGTATGGGTGATCATTTTTCTTTTTGTATTGTGCTTTAGTCTACATAAGTGATATTTTTATGTAGTTTAGATTTGCCTGAATTGCTAATTGTGTGGGTGTGTTCCCCTGCATTTTACGGCAAAGAGTTACTATGTATTACTCTCAATACAGGAGAAATCTGAAATCTCATATCAGGCCTTTTTGTTTCAATAAGATATTTTGAAGGTAAATGATTGAAAATGGGTACTTTTTATTTTATGAGTATAACTTCTTTCATTGGAACAATGTTGGAGGTTGGGCCAGGTGATTTCCGTACCAAGTCAGTTCACTTGGTGGCCATCTTGACAGCTATTTCCAGTCACGAAAGTATAGCTCCAATCAACACAATCAAAGGCTGAAATATCTAACACTCTGTCAATGTTATGTTTAAATATCACATATTGTAAGATATTGTACTTTCCAGCTTAAAATGATTGGTTCTTTTAACTGTTAGGTGGGACTTTAAGTCTTCCTCTCGTTAAAATGACTGACGTCACCCAATGGATTGCAGCAACACCTCTTTATGGATACAGGTAAGATTTTTAAACCCAGTTCGAAGATTCCATTGCAAAAATAATTAATTTCTTGTTTGTTTTCTTTCTTTTTGAAAGAAATCAGAACTCTTTGGACTATTCATTTTAAGTTTCTCGTCCATATACAGAGGGATAATAAGAACATTTTTTGATTGTTGTTGGCTAAAGTGCTGAGGGATTTTCAGTGAGGTCTACTTCAAATTGTCATTCAGGCAGCAAAGAGCTTGTTTTCTCATTATAGAGCAATCGAAAGGTAAATCATTCTGGGTGTCCCACATTTACCAAAGGAAATGATTCTAAACTAATCATATTGACGTAACGTAGCTGAGCTTCCCGGCTTTCCAGTTGACGAGCCATGTGCTGCAGCCTCTGCATTTTGAACGTTTCCGTGCTGCTGACTCAACAGATGGCAGCGTTCAAGCATCCAGACGTCTGCCTGAAGTGAGTGCATTCGAAATGAACAAACATTCAGCTGAGAAATGCTACAATGAACTCCGACAGAAATTCAAAAGCGGAGATGTGAAGCCGTAAAATGATGAAACATGTCCTCGGCTCTATTCTTGCCATCGTAAAAGGCGTGAAATTAAATATTTTCGACTTATCTTAGGACTGAATGGAGACACGACTTGTGACTACTGGAGAGAAATGCAAATTAAATTTACCCAGCAGGCACCGGACGTCAATATAACGTCAGATTGACGTTGGACCCCAACGTCGGAGAGACGTTGTTTTTTGGTTGAAAATTAAAATCGGGTTGACGACAGAACCCAACGTCATATTGACGTCAGAACCCAACGTCAGTTTGACGTCAGAACCCAACGTCAGCTTGACGTCAGAACCCAACGTCAGTTTGATGTCAGAACCCAACGTCAGTTTGATGTCAGAACCCAACGTCAGATTGATGTCAGAACCCAACGTCAGATTGACGTCAATCTCCAACGTTGGACAGATGTTGCATTTTGGTTGAAAATGAAAAGTGGGTTGACGTCAGAACCCAACGTCAGATTGACGTCAATATCCAACGTTGGACAGAGATTGCATTTTGGTTGAAAATGAAACTCGGGTTGACGTCAGAACCCAACGTCAGATTGACGTCAGAACCCAACGTCAGCCTGACGTCAGTCTCCAACGTTGGACAGACGTTGTATTTTGGTTGAAAATGAAAATCGGGTTGACGTCAGAACCCAACGTCATATTGACGTCAGTCTCCAACGTTGGACAGACGTTGTATTTTGGTTGAAAATGAAAATCGGGTTGACGTCAGAACACAACGTCAGTTTGACGTCAATCTCCAACGTTGGACAGACGTTGTATTTTGGTTGAAAAAGAAAATCGGGTTGACGTCAGAACCCAACGTCAGTTTGACGTCAATCTCCAACGTTGGACAGACGTTGTATTTTGGTTGAAAATGAAAATCGGGTTGACGTCAGAACCCAACGTCATATTGACGTCAGTCTCCAACGTTGGACAGACGTTGTATTTTGGTTGAAAATGAAAATCGGGTTGACGTCAGAACACAACGTCAGATTGACGTCAATCTCCAACGTTGGACAGACGTTGTATTTTGGTTGAAAATGAAAATCGGGTTGACGTCAGAACCCAACGTCAGATTGACGTCAATCTCCAACGTTGGACAGACGTTGTATTTTGGTTGAAAATGAAAATCGGGTTGACGTCAGAACCCAACGTCAGTTTGACGTCAATCTCCAACGTTGGACAGATGTTGTATTTTGGTTGAAAATGAAAATCGGGTTGACGTCAGAACCCAACGTCAGATTGACGTCAATCTCCAACGTTGGACAGACGTTGTATTTTGGTTGAAAATGAAAATCGGGTTGACGTCAGAACCCAACGTCAGATTGACGTCAATCTCCAACGTTGGACAGACGTTGTATTTTGGTTGAAAATGAAAATCGGGTTGACGTCAGAACCCAACGTCAGATTGACGTCAATCTCCAACGTTGGACAGACATTGTATTTTGGTTGAAAATGAAAATCGGGTTGACGTCAGAACCCAACGTCAGATTGACGTCAATCTCCAACGTTGGACAGACGTTGTATTTTGGTTGAAAATGAAAATCGGGTTGACGTCAGAACCCAACGTCAGATTGACGTCAATCTCCAACGTTGGACAGACGTTGTATTTTGGTTGAAAATGAAAATCAGGTTGACGTCAGAACCCAACGTAAGATTGACATCAGAACCCATCGTCAATTTGACGTCAATCTCCAGTGTTGGACAGACGTTGCATTTTGGTTGAAAATGAAAATCGGGTTGACTTCAGAACCCAAAGTTAAATTGATTTCAATCTCCAAAATTGTACAGACATTGCATTACATCCCTATTGAAAATGGCCATTACCACATTTGTCATCAACCTGTGAATACAAAAGGAAGAGGAGTTAAATGTCCAAATAATTAATTATACATAACACATTATGAACCTCTTGTTATAGTTTGTGTTAGGTTTGTCATATCTAATGTAGATGTCACATTGGTTCTACTGTGGTGCTAGATGGAAGATCATGGGCT